>CAMGYJ010000005.1:32921545-33221901 GCA_946122785.1 Linum tenue | reverse complement strand
GCCAATTCCGAGCCAAAAGTGGGAGAATCGTGTTTTCAGAGCAAAAACAGAGCCCTAGAGAGAGAAAGTGCGAAGAACACATCCTAGAAGCTATCTTGGAGCTGGGTTTCGTCGAATCAAGCTTGGAGATCGTTGTAGGAGTGGAAATCATCATCCCGGAGCAGATTTTCCACATCATTATGAGTATGACTAATCCGATTACTGTTTTCTCTTCTCTCTCTATGGAGTAGAACCCTTCTCTCACTTGGGTATGAAGAACCCTAGTTCCTTGTGTTAGGGATTTGATTGTAATGACTTGGGATGATATTACTGTTTGATTTTAATCGAATGATGCATGTTTATTGAATTGATTGGAGTCTGATCAGCTTTTCTCAATCTCTGCTGCAACCTGAGATAGATAGAATCTGATTAGGTTGTTAGAGCCTCTTCATTCGATAGTAGGAGATTGGCTATACGAGAGTTAGCCAGTTTACTGCTTTGTACTGGAATTCAATTCCAGTAGTGGAGTTCTGTGTTCATAGCCTCAGCTTTCTATCCCGGTGAAGACTAGTCGTCTGCCGGGTAGTTAGACTGAGAGGGCTTGGTCAGCTTAAGAGATTCCAAGCTACTGTCGGAACTTCCGCAGTCTAATCAACAGTGAATCAACCCAGGGGAATTACAATTGAACCTAACTAAGGGGCTAGGGGGACTCAATCCCGAGTGACTCTTTCCTGACTTTGAAAACCGAACAATTTACTGCTTTTTTACTACTTTTGCTTTAATCAACAATCACTCGAATTAGTTTGCTAGATAATAGAGAATCACGGAGTAAGTAGTAGACCTAGACCCCGGGTTGATAATAGAACTTGCCTGTTACTGCATTCCCGGACTGCGATTACACTTGGTCGTAGTTTGGTGTTGTGTTTTGGCGTGTCACTTTCCAGTGAAAATTCTTTGGTTTTATGTCTAAGCATATTCTTAAAATCTTTCCACGAAGGGGGCAGCTTATCAATAATGCAAGCAACTTGAAATTGATCGTCCAGATGCATACCTTCAGAGACTATCTCATGAGCTATTTTCTGAAGTTCGTGGGACTGAACTTCGACGGACTTGTCATCCACCATCTGGTAGCGCAGGTAGCGGCTGACAGCATACTTCTGAGCTCCAGCCTCCTCCGTGTCGTACTTCTTTTGGAGCGCATCCCAGATCATCATAGCGGTGTTTTTGCTGTCCGCATAGTAGTCGTAGAGATCGTCTGCCAGGCCGTTGAGGATGTAGTTCTTGCACAGGAAGTCATGCTCCCTTTCCTTGGCAGAAGCAGCCATCTCCTCATCGGTCGCTTCTTCCGACAGCTCGACGGGCATTCTGGTGAGGCAGTGTGCCAACTTCTTGGTCGTCAGGTAGAACTCCATCTTTTGTCTCCAGCCACGGAAGTTGACTACAATGAAGCGAAAGGGTCGATTGATATCGACAACACCAGATCCGGCCATGTTGTTTTGTTCAGTCGACATAGCAGCAGCCGAACGTCTTAAAATTGTTAAGAACAGAACAACAACAAGGAACAAGGTTTACCGAATCTGGAGCTGAGTCGCGGACTAGGTCGCTCTCTTTAAGACGTTCGCGGCACTGCCCTCGATGCGCACAGCAGACTATCAACCGTCGTCTCCAGGATAAAACAGCTCCTCTCAATACTCGCGGTTTTGTGCGAAAACCCGAGTTCTCTGAACACTCTCTCTATTGTGTTCATGCTCGTTGTTGTACCTTTTAGGGTTAGGCAACTCATCTATTTATATTGGATGAGACCTTCAGCCTTCCCCTCTTGGTGGAGGATTTGAGAATCTTCTTAAGGAAGGAAATCAAGAGTAATAACTCATGATTAGACCTTTCTTTATTGCAGACAATTAACCCAATTGATAAAAGTTTCCTTTAATACCAGAAATCAATCCAATTGATAGAAACTTTCCGTTAGTATGGGCAATTGATCTGATCATGAAAGATTCCTTCAATATAGAAAACCAATCCAATTGATTGAACTTTCCGTTAATTCGGTCAATTAATTCTGATTGAAGAAACGTTTCCTTCAATACAGAGAATTATTCCGAATTAACTTCACTTACCTTTTCTAAGGACTTTCCTTTAGTTTTTACAAACTATTCACATTTCTCAACAATGACACCTATTAACCTTTGGAAGTGCCACCTGTCGTCCCTGATGGTTTCTTTCGGCTGTTTTATCATTTATTTTATTTTATCTATTCAACTAGCTTTTTACCCGACCCGTTGGTCGGATGAATTTAGTTTTATTTATTATATTTTTATATTAATCTATTTTTTCATATTTTCAAATAATTTGGGATCGTCTAAATAATTTATTAGTGGGTTGAAACTAATATTTGTGCGAATTATTGATTGTAACATTAGTTAGTTTATAAGTATTTGTATTGATCATGCTATCGCTTACTGTTGTCTATATATTTTTTACATCTAAGAAAAAAATCACTTCCTATTGTTAGAATAAATTACTTAAAAAATATTTCTTCATAAAATTTGATATTATTCACTTATTTTTCTATTATATCCATGAAAATAAAATAATTAAGCATTGAAGTATTAATTATAAACTCCAAGAGATTTTCCCTATTAGTAATTTGGAGGGATAAAAATTTATCAAATAAAGGATTCAAATTTTATGGTCGACAACCATTAGGTACTAATTGAGAAAATACAAAATTATTAACTAATAATTCACTTTTAAATAATATATATCTCCAAAAGCAGTTGTGGTTGTTAATAGCTAACATTAATGTATACGGATAGTACAATTGTATTATAATGGACATATATGAAATATTCCAATTATTTCTTCAAAATTTTAATTAAATAAGGCACTCTATAGTTCAAACATACAATCATTTGTTGTGAAAATTAAGTTTCTGAAAAAGATTCATGATTTTCGAAAATCAATATGGATTTTTTATAATTTATTTTGGTGTTGCCTTTGATATCTAAAAGTCAACACTTATAGATTTGTCTACTATGTCATTTGATAGATTCTAAAAATTTATAACAAATATGTACCACCAACAAATAAAAACTTTTTTGTCAAAAATTTGTGTGCCCATAAATTTGTTCTTAGCTTTGTGCTCGGCTTTTAGCTCGATAGTATAACATATGCTAAATTTACGACAGTCCTTCTGTCTGCCACCTATTTCATAGCATATTAGGTTTCGAGTATCCACAAATATTAGTACGCTTTCAACAATTATGTTTATAGTTACACGTATACTAACATTATGAAGTGAAAATTTACAACAATAAATAACTATAATAAAGAAAATTAATTAAAAAGAATACCATCCGTAAAGCTCAAGAATTATTAGTGAATTAGTTGGTAATCTATTATCCTCTTGCAAAAAAATGGACAATTACATTATGCTCATCGCTATTTTTGGAAGGTCAGATGATCAACAATAAAAGTCGGGGAATTTCAAGAAGATTCCCAAAGATGTTTCCCTCCCTCCAGGCAAATGATCGACTTTGCTTTTGCTAGTAGAGAATGGAGATGTTATACCTGCATAAAACAATGTCTCTTGAAATAGTGTTTATTTTCAACAACTTGCACAATTCCAAATTGATTCATAGGTCAACGCGATCACATATTTTATTGACTTATCTGTTGATCATTATAATTAGAAGCAACAAATAAAATGAAAAGCATAGTGATAAAGATGACTATTAATACCATAGCCCGATAGACGCATCCCTCTTCGCTACTTTCTGTTGGCAACTACGGAAAAATAGAAACCTCTGGGCCTTCGATAGACTATTGGCGCCGGCAACCCAGTTAGCCTACCAAATCCGGCAAATGCGAGTGCAGATTGATCAATCTTCCAGGAGGATTGGGCAGGTTCTCGGGGAGGCTACAGAGCGGGTGGAAAGGGGAAATAGAATAGGGTTTGGGATTTTCACAAAAAGGCTACAATTTCCCCTTTATTAGTTGTTCTGGGCGTCGCCCACCAAAGTGAAAACGCGTCTCCGAGTGCCCAGGTGCCTAGATCAATCACCCGGAGCTAGACTGGGCGATTTCCTCCTGCCCAGCTATTAATCGCGCCTAGGCGAGAGATTAATCGCGTCTTCTTGAACACTGAATAAAAGTGGACCAAACAAAGACATTACATCCAACTCATTTCAGTTCCATCTTAACACAGTATCGGAGGCATGTACTATTATTATACAAATGATCTTACGCTCTCAATTAGGAACTAAACGAAGGTTAAATGCTTGATTGGCAAACTAAATCGATGAACCTAGTGATCTTAAAGAAAAAATTAATGATCACATGATTTCTTGGACCAAACTACTAAAGAAAAAAAAAAGAAAAAAGAGACCGTACATTAGCATAAGAACTCAACAAATTACTTATAAGAACTAATGACATAAGGAAAATGTAAACTCAAACCGTTCTTCCAAAGGTCATGGATTAAATCATTAGTTGTCGATTACATAGCCTAAACTGCAAGTTATATCCAAAATAGAGGCAATTTAGAAACAAAAAAGTTAGATAAGAAAGCCGTGAAACACAGAAAAATTGAGTGAACAAAGTGGGAAGTATTGCTTTCAATTAAGCTTGATTATGTTGACATAAAGCAGGCACACATTGACGTTGGAAACCTAAACAAAAAGCTTAAAAAGTGGCAAGAGAATTCTTCCCTTGAGGTTCAAATATAGCCTACCTATATGAGTAGAGCCAAGTAATTACCATGATTCCATTTTACACATACCATCTCACAACCAACTGCTGCTAATGCTCTGGTCCGTTCCAAACCTCACCTGCTCATATCTCCAATACCATATCACGAAACCAAGAATTATACACAACTAAAAGATCCAATAAGGAGAGTAACTTAGCATGGAACTTTGTGATGGGGGCAAATTCTATGGTCAGTATTAAGCTGTGCAAATTATATCACCTCTGCAAAGCTCACTACTTCCAGTAGTTTCTCACAGAACCAGCTACCGTCCTAATTCCTTCCTTCCTTCCTTCCCAGGGTCAGAGTGTGAAAAATGGCGTCCATCTCCGCCAAAACCACAGCTTCTTCCTTCATCCATGCATCTCTCCGTCGCAACCCCTCTCTAGGGGTTTCCTCCGCCCCAGTTCTCGGTGAGTACTCTTGACGCCCCCTCCCCTGAAATTCACAATTACCTCTGGCTTTTATCAATTCAGCTTGGGGGAACCAAGAAATTGAATCGATTGGGTGATATGCAGGGCTGCCGTCGATGGCGAAGAGAGGGAGAGTGGTGAAGTGCTCGGCGGAAGGAAACGGAAAAAAACGGCAGCGGGTGGGAGAAGAAGGGGATGATGAGCGCTTCGCTGATGGCGGCGGTGGCCGCAGCAGCTGCGTCGAGCCCAGCGGCGATGGCTCCTCAACGGATGCGAGTAGCTGGAGCGATTTGTAGCGACATTCTAGAGGCTGAAGCAGAGAAGAAAGAAGAAGCAGGGTTCGTGGCGGCGGGGGAGACGGTGGTGGCGGCGGCAGTAGTTGTGCTTCTCGCCGGAAGGGAAAGCCTCGATCGTCGACAACCTCTTCGCCACGGAGATAGTTCGCTGCACTCCCAAACACGATCTCCTCAGTCGCAGCAGAAGCGGGCCGTCACTGCTTTCCGCCACTGACCACCAAAACGTCTGATCGTCTTCCCATGAACTCAGCAGCAGCCGGTCGTCAGCGCCTTCCTCCGCTGAACACGAAACCGTGACGCCCTCTTACCAGAATTTTCCGATGGAAACTGATTCTCCTCCTGTCCTGCGGGTAGGCGAAAGAATAACGTGGGAACCCAGTAGAAAAGGTGGTATTTCAGCCAAACGAAAATTAAATGAAAAATAAATAATAACTAAATGATAACGTGGGAAACCAGGAGAAAAAGGTGGGTAGTGGACGATTCTTAGTTCTGCAATCTGGCGGGGAGTTATATTTTTTTCCCGCTCAACACCCTGCCACATCAGCTTCCTAAAATCACTCTATGGACAGGAAAATTTGAATGGGGGTGGCGGTTTTACTTTTCAGCTATAAATTATACTGTTGATTGCACACCGTATATTGCAACAACTTCTAGGCGTTTATAAGTTGCTTCCCTACATATAAAATACTTACAATCAACATGGATAACCAAAGAATTGTGCATGATTCTGACAATTGAAACATAATTATCTAATCCTCATACCACAAAATTGTCACAGTCATGCCTCATCCGAATCTTAGTTTCTAACAACTCAAATTATTTATGAATCGTAGGTTTTCAAAGGAATTATTTCAATTGATTATTTTGACATTTTTACTATCACCATCACAAAAAAAAAATCGCATATTTAATTATGCTAATTTATCAAATATCCGTCAAAACATTTAGATTTAAAATGATGGCAAAACCTTTATTCCGAAATAAAAAGTAAATATAAGGATAATTCTCAAGGAACCAAACTATTTATTTTAAACCAAAATATTGAAATGTGCAATATTTCATAAATTAATACAATTCATTTGTGTGAAAAATTTAGAAACTGGAGCTCACTTCAAATATTTTCCTATCACCATCACAAAAAAAAATCGAATATTTAATTATGCTTGTTGGGGGTGCTGCTAAGGGGCTCCCCGCAGAGACTAAGGAATACCGCGTCCAATTGACAACGTATGACGCTCTAAACCCGCTACGAGTATATAAAGGTATGAAACCCACCAAGGAAGGGGGTCTTCTCCTCTCTCCTCACTTTACACTTTCTACTATCTCTCTACACTTCATCTCTCTATCTACTCTCTCAACTCTCTCCATAAACCGACAGCTGACTTGCTCGTCGGAGCTTGATCCGGGGGGCAACCCCGGCTCTTTCGCAGGTTCTCTCCCTCCCGACGAGATCGGACGAACGGACGACGAGTCAACCCACACCAACAAATATCATTGTTCGATCCGGAGCTAGCTGGGTCAAACAATTGGCGCCCACCGTGGGGCCTGATTCCGACATCTGTTCGTTCGATTTTGAAGGGAGAATGGAAATTGGCCGCCTCTGAACACCACTCGACAGTGGCTGCAGGAAGAAGAAAAAGAAAAAAATGGCGGAGGCCAAGTCGGAAACCCAAATCTCCATCCAAGTCTTTGACTTTTGGGTAGGGAAACGACTCTCCCTCAAGCCAACTGCAAGCATCGTCAACCGCCAGTTAAAGTCGATCTCGAACACCAAATCCACTCGTCTCCGGTTGGATAGCACGCAAATCGAGGAAAAGAAAAGCTCAGATCCCGGTGACTTTTACTTGTCGCCGACTAAAGGGGCGCCGGGGCTCGAACGGAGCAATTAAGAAGAGGAAGATCGGAAGTCCGACTTCATCGACGATTCCATCCACAACTGCAAGCTGAAACCATTCCGACGATCGAGAAGCAAAGAGGTTAAAGTGAAATAAAAACCAGATCTACCTTTCTACAGTCTTCGCTCATCTTTCCCCTGTTACATGCCCAACTCGATCTGCAAGCCAAAACAGAGAAGAAAATTAAATCTGCTCTAAGTCAGAAGAAGATGAGATCTTGGCCGGCGTAGATGTAACCGGCGGCAAACCTCTGATAGAAATACCTCCGCTGTCGCCAACAGTACACCAACATTGTTGCCGCGAACCCAACCCGATCCTACATCACCATCCTGCCGCGAGCTCTGTTCCACGAACACCGACACTCTCCGTCGATGGAAGCGGCCTCCTCCTGAGCTCCCCTCGTCAGCGCGGTGCACTTCTCAGCCGCCAATCACAAAACCCAGATCCGGAGCACCACGGAGAGAATAGCCGCGCGACAACAACAACGGCCGCCCGACAACAAACCCTCCCCGGACTGCTTCCAACTTCTCGGCGCGCTCCGCTCTCTCCGCCCCTATCCTGCTTTCATTGACAGATGCCGCCTAACCACACCTTCGTCAGCGTGCCTTCTTCCTAAGGAAAACGCTCCGCTCGTTCTCTCTGCGCAGTTGGCCGCCCGTCAACTCGGCGCTTGAAAAAAAAAAAAAAAAAAAAAAAAAAGGAGAGAGGAAAGAATGCCGCTCCCCCTTCAGAGTTTGCCCGTCCCGCTCTCTCCTTTGGGGCCACCGCCCTAGCCCGCGGCATAGCAGCGCTGCGCCACATGGGCCTGCCAACAGTTTCGGCCCATGGAGCCCGAACGCGATCCTCCTCTACAGGCCCGCTTCGACTTCTGCTTGACTCGCGCCAGACAGCAAAGCCCGACGACTATTGCGCTGAGCTCATACGAAAAAAATGCTGCTGCCGCCACTACTCGAACCCGAGTCATTTCTCCACAAGGCGGGCAAGTCAACCAGCCAACTAAAGGAAGTTAGCGCTACTAAAGCGCGGCAACTATTGCCTATTCACTTACTCGCGGCCTAATTCACTCTGACTAGCCAAGAGCGGATCCAAGCCCGCGTCGCACCTGACTCAACTCGCGGCCCACTTGTGCAGCTGCAACTCACGGCCCACAAGATGCACTCGGCCCGCCAGTAAAGCTGTAGAGTGCAAAGCATAACAAAAGTGATGCGCTGGAGAGGGGATTCGAACTCGCGCCACCACGTCAACATTCAAGCAGGCTAACCACTGCACCAGAAGAATTATATGTCAACTAATGCGCGCCGCTATTATTTGAAGTATGCACGGCCACTAGTCCCTGCCCAACGCGCGGCTCATCCAGCTCCAACTTGGACTCGCGTCACCTGACCCAGCCCAACTTTAACTCGCGGCCCGACTTCAATGTCCGCTCGGGTTTGACGGGCGTCACATTGGCCAACAAATCCAAACTCGCGGCCCGCGCCGCACCAGGCCCAAGTCGCGGTCGCGCGGCCCAAGTCGCGCCCCGCATCCAACAGGCGCCACATCAAAAAAATTATTGTCGCCGCCAGCCTTCGAGCCCGCGCCACTCCTCCGACAGGTAAGCATCCTTACCAGCAGGCCACAAGTATCTTGTGTTTCAACGGTGCGGCGCCTGAATTTTAACATTCGCGCAATAAACAAAAGGACATGGTTCGAAAGAACAAAACTTAGCAATAGTCCAGCACTATTCGCGCCCAGTTCGAAAGAACAAAAAATCAGCAATAGTCCAGCACTATTCGCGCAAAAAAAAGGACATGGTTCGAAAGAACAAAACTTAGCAATAGTCCAGCACTATTCGCGCCCAGTTCGAAAGAACAAAAATTAGCAATAGTCCAGCACTATTCGCGCAAAAAAAAAAAAAAAAAAAGGACATGGTTCGAAAGAACAAAACTTAGCAATAGTCCAGCACTATTCGCGCCCAGTTCGAAAGAACAACCTGCAGGCTACCACTCAGGTTCTGTTTCAATGGCGCAGCGCCTGCCTTTCAACTACTCCTGCCGCCACTGCCAATATAAAGCTAAGTACTCTATCCCTCCATCATTATTAAATTTTCAAAATATTTTTACTATCCTAAGCGTTGATGGCGCTAATGGGGGGCAAGACGCAAAAAGCTGTCACCGCGTCACTCAAACGCGCCACCAGCTGGGGGGCAACTGGGGTACATAGGCCCCACCCAAAATTACCGACAAAGATTTAAAAAAATAAAACATAAGCTAGTGATGAGTTAAAACTCACCACCAGCTTGGGGGGCAATTGTTGGGGGTGCTGCTAAGGGGCTCCCCGCAGAGACTAAGGAATACCGCGTCCAATTGACAACGTATGACGCTCTAAACCCGCTACGAGTATATAAAGGTATGAAACCCACCAAGGAAGGGGGTCTTCTCCTCTCTCCTCACTTTACACTTTCTACTATCTCTCTACACTTCATCTCTCTATCTACTCTCTCAACTCTCTCCATAAACCGACAGCTGACTTGCTCGTCGGAGCTTGATCCGGGGGGCAACCCCGGCTCTTTCGCAGGTTCTCTCCCTCCCGACGAGATCGGACGAACGGACGACGAGTCAACCCACACCAACAAATATCATTGTTCGATCCGGAGCTAGCTGGGTCAAACAATGCTAATTTATCAAACATTCGTCAAAACATTTAGATTTAAAATGATGGCAAAACCTTTATTCCGAAATAAAAAGTAAATATAAGGATAATTCTCAAGGAACCAAACTATTTATTTTAAACCAAAATATTGAAATGTGCAATATTTCATAAATTAATACAATTCATTTGTGTGAAAAATTTAGAAACTGGAGCTCACTTCAAATATTTTCCTATCACCGTCACAAAAAAAAAATCGCATATATAATTATGCTAATTTATCAAACATCCGTCAAAACATTTAGATTTAAAATGATGGCAAAACCTTTATTCTTAAATAAAAAGTAAATATAAGGATAATTCTCAAGGAACCAAACTATTAATTTTAAACCAAAATTCTGAAATGTGCAATATTTCATAAATTAATACAATTCATTTGTGTGAAAAATTTAGAAACTGGAGCTCACTTCAAATATTTTCCTTTAAAGATCAATGGAGAGACATAGTGATTGTTGACCACTAAATCTCTTAGTTAATTAGGAAAGTCAAAATTTAGAATACAAATGGCATTTCAAAAATTGAGGATACAATGGAAACAAAATGTAAACTATGGACTCTTTCTAGTATTAGATGATCTTATTTGAATTATTGAAATACATCAAATAAAGAAACAGATGATGAATCCTTTAAAAAAATCTCAAAGAACTCTGACAGGATGAAGTGATATCTGTTTTCCAAGAACATTTACAAAATCATAGTAAAAAAGTACTGATTTTAACATTCGAAATTATTCTACAATAAAATAAATCAATTTAACTTAATTAAATTTAATATAATTCAATTAGATATTCAACACATCCGCTGCAAAAAGCAAGCCAATTATCTAGTTGTAGTTAAAATCTACACTTTAAAATTTAAAATCTTATGTTTTTATACTTTTAGATCATCAAAACGCTTCTATTTAGAATCATGATTTTGACTACACTGCTCAATTAAATCTAGAAGGCAAAGATAAATTACTAACAAACAATGTTCAATTTTATTCCATATTGGGCAAACTTCGATGACCAAATTCTAACGTAGCGAAATAAAGAACGCCAACAGGCAACAATTTCTCGTTGGGTCTCTCTTATCTGTCTGTCACATAAGGAAAGAACCAGCCATTTTCAGCCCTTGTGGCTTAACTACAAAAATCATGGAATCAAGCACACCATCCTCCGACTGTGCGACTCCTATAAATACAGCTTTATTCAAACACCGGTGGTGCCTCTACGACTCCGCGGAGAAGGGAAAGAATAAACTAGGCACCAAATTGCTATACAACGAACAAATGGTGGGGGAGATAAAATCATTGTTTTACCTGGCTGTCATTTTTCACCAGGCCTAGTATTTAGATAAACCTGGATATGGTTCTAGAGGTCCAGAATGGAAGTTCCAAGCTAAAGATTAGATGAAGTCGGGCTGCCCTGTGGAGGTCAAACAACGATGCCACATGCGGCTGTTGGGATCTACGGGTCTCGGGTAAGCGATGACTTCAGGAATCGGGAAGTAGACGTAATGGGTGTTGCATATCCCCACTGTGATCCCGCTGTATCCTGCAAATGCGCCATGGACCTGCCACAGAAGAACAGTGCATCTAAGAGATCAAGTGGAAGCGACGAGGAGTGCTGATTGCAGTTGTTTCAGCCCTGGCACAGGTATTTCTTGGGCTGCCATTGCTCTTCTTTGCAGTGTGTTGCAGCTAATTACTAATTAGTCAGTCGCAAGCAAAATTAAATGTGATTGTGGTCAATGTGAGATAACATTCAATTGTTGGACATCTTCAACAATTAATGATAAGGATTGGAAATACTTTCAGGGGGGAAAGGGGAATCAGGGGAAAGCTTACAGCATTTTGTCCAAGAACAGCGCATAGAATCCCATCTGACGCATTTGCACGGCATGCACGAATCATATATGTTGGATCGATGTACTTGACATCAGCATGGACGCCAATCTCCCGAAAGTACTTCTTCGTCTGAAACAGCAGTAAGGAAGTAAGGTAAGACCAGTTTCTTCGTGCATGTTTAACTCTAGAAAATCTCTCCTGAAATTAAGCCAATGCATGCTTAAGGCAAGAAAAAAACTTATAACAACTGACCTCTTGTTGGATATGTACGCCAATGTCACCAAGTACCATGTTTCCAGATGCATCCGTGGCGTTGGTTTTCTGAAGCAAGTTCTGGATAAAGCGGCAACCAAAAGTATAGTCAAAGCGAAGGAAATAGCTGGCTAAGGTATTCTTGCTAAGAAATCCTCACTTAAACTCTCTCTGTTCCCAAGAACATCACATGCGCGAACTGAAGTTTGTACAAAACAACTGTGCAACAAGACCTATTAAGCATCTCTTTACAACTGTAAATAGCCCTTCCGCCATTAGACAGACAAAAAAGGGCAGATCGAAATGGCAAGGTAACTGACACAGAAAGCTCCTGAAATAGACTGCTCAGGGCATTGAAACCTCTAGAAGGCACACAGAAATTTGTAGTAAGAATCACCTGTCCAGCTCCTTCGGCCACACAGACCACAGCGGATCCCTTTGTCTCAATCAAGTATTTGAGATGCGTCAAGACACCATGAGGTCCATGTAATTGAAACGGTACCTTTTTGCAAGACCACATATCAGTTAAATTTATGCACACACAAGGTAGATATGGCTATAGACTTGTGACAAGAGGCACATACCTCTGGGATCAAGCAAATATCAATCTGTCCACTAGCAAGGGATGCATGCATGGCTATAAAACCACTGTGACGTCCCATTAATTTCACGATTCCAACTCCATGATAGGCACTGTGAGCCTGGAGTGAATGACGATGCAAGAAGATATGTATAATGTCAGACAGAGGAGCCCGTAAGGAAAAGGCAGAGCATTAAAGTTTAACCTACCAGAAAAGCGAGAAGCAGAAATGAATAGACTGAGTTTGATTACCTCAATATAAGCAGAATTTATTGCTCTTTGTGCTTCTTCTACAGCAGTATCGAAACCGAAAGTTTTATCCATCAATAAAATGTCATTATCTATGGTCTTTGGTACCCCAACTACAGCTACCTTCAGCTTTCTTTTACGGCACTGAAAACAGGAATTTAGAAGTTATAAATTATAATACTTTGGAGCTTGTACCAGGAAGAAAGTTAGAAATACCGAAATGCCATGCTATCAATTTTAGTAACAGGCACCTATTAAGATTACTTCAATGTTCTGATCTGCCTGGGAATAATACGCTGGAGCTTGTAAAAGGAAGAAAGCTAGAAGTACCAAATTGCAGTTCTAAGATGACCACTTCTAATATCAGACACCCATTACAATTACTTCAATGTTCTGAGTTTAAGTCTGCCTGAGAATATAATGTCATAGGAAAATCAGAACCAATACATATAGTTCAGATGCACTAGTTTACATCTTAAATTCAATTACATTTTCTAGCAATTGTGGAAAACGTCTGTTCCTGGTACTTAGACTAGATATCTATTGGCCAACCTTTTATGCTCGATCCCAGGTACCATTATGGCATAACAGTTCCTCAAGAGTATCCTTCTATAAGAGGATTCAGAAAGGAGAAGCTAGGTTG
This sequence comes from Linum tenue, assembly GCA_946122785.1. Lineage (NCBI taxonomy): Eukaryota > Viridiplantae > Streptophyta > Magnoliopsida > Malpighiales > Linaceae > Linum > Linum tenue. Next base: position 33,208,331 of record CAMGYJ010000005.1, on the reverse strand, counting down.
AACTAGCTCGTAAGCCATATAACCAGCACTCAACTAAAACAGATAAAAAGATATAGTAGTGCAGGAAATCAATAAGATGTAAGCTTATAAACCTCTTCGTGTATGGCGTTCGCCCCAGCATGTGTACCATTCCCACCTAGTACAAAAATCATGTTGATTCCCTTTTCCTAATAGCATCAAGGCAAAGAATGTAGAATAAGGCCATGCTCAACCTTTAAAGTTAGTATTCAGATCAAGACAAAGGAACAAAATGCTTCCTAATCCAAAAATAAAGTTTACTACCTGCATCCTATCAACAATGTCGCTGACACTGGGGCCTCCACGTGAAACTCCCAACAAACTTCCACCAGAAAGATGGATATTCTGAACCACTTTCCTTGATAGCTGATAATCAAAGGAAAATATTGGGCCTGAGAATTGACAAAAAATGAAAGAGAAGCATCTCCAGATCCATTATGTACCAAGTCAAACAGCCAAAATTGCCAGAATGAAATGAAACTTACTGGCATTTCACTCAAGTCACTGTTAGAAAATCCACGATAACCAAAAGGGATCCCCACAATACTTTTGACACCATATATTTCAAGTGTGATGACAACCTGCCAAAAGTAAGCAAAAGAGTAACCAACCTTAAGTTTTTATGTATCACAATTCTTAGATGGTTTCAACAATGAGCATATGTCCCACCTGTGATAATTCTAAGACCATAAGAATAAGCATTTGCACAGTTCCTATAGAGAAGACATATCTAAATGATGCAGACCTGTCTGATGACGTCATTGAGGCCAGGACACAATCCACCACAAGTAACAATAGCAGCCTTAACTTCCTCAGGTTTGAAGTAAATCTTCTCCCGAGGTCCAGCACGGTGAACCCTAACAAGTTCAGGAATCATTGTCACTCAATTGAAAAAGAAAAGAAGACAGGGAAAGTATTAAGTATCCAACTGAGAAGAAACTAGCAAACTAACGACAATAAACTGACATTAAACCTAGGGGAGAATCGTGGTGTATCCGATTGAAAAGCCTTCTCATTCAAGCCAAATAAATGGATTCCTTAAAGACAAAACTGAAGATTCACAAGACACTTCTTATTTGAGGCAGAGAATGTCTCTCGTTTAGTATTCTTTAGAATTAATAAGCTATATCTTCTGTTGGAACATATAGTAGTAGCTGGTCCAGTTAGGAGCTTATGCATTGTCATCAACCTGCAAATACATGATGAGTAATGGAGACAAGAAGCAAAATACCATTGTTCAACCCAGGTACAGTCAGGGTCAATGCACACTGCTCCAGCTGAGTTGGGGGATGCGAAATTTATGGTCTGAAATATACGACAAAGAGAAACATCAATAAGCTACCAGAGAGGCTATTAATTTGAAAAAGATGTACACTGACAATGCTACAGTCTTTCAATAAAGATTTTGATTTCTGAGTTAGCCATTTCCGTTGATTTACATGTTCGATGTCTAATAAAAAAAGAGTGGTACCAGTTTACAAAACAGCCATCGAACAAAACAATGAAGAAGTGAACCCCAAAACTATTCAGTTTGAACCACAGAGGTGTCCATATCGTCCTCTCCTTGTTCTAATTTGCAATGCTGACTACACAAATGTATATGAGAATACCCCAAACACCACAACTTGCTTCCACAATTATGTACAGCACCTACAGTTACTAGAAAACTACAAATGTAATACGAAAACTCTCATCTCCCTAAATCCATAGCAAGGCAATTATCAAATAACATGTAGTTACAGAGAGTTCACCAATAGGCGATCAAGGGTTTAACTTTTAAGTACCTTGAGAAGGACCCGGTCGTTATTATTGATGTAACCATGCCACTCCTCATCAGAAGGATAACCGCCGGCGAAATCCTCAGACACAGGAGTCCTGTAAAATGCCGCCCAAAACAAAGTCAACCAACTATGAAGGCATCACACTGGAGCTGTTCAACAATTGAATATGCAATTCCAAGAGATGCCTAGCGGAACCAAAATATATAAAACTCGAAATCAAACAAAAGAATAGATTCTCAGCTTCACCTAACACTGGTTTCGAATCGGAAAAAATTAGCAGAAAACGAACTTACTCTACCCAAGTTTCAAGTTCGCAGCAGAATTCAAATGGAACCAGAGAAATGCGAGTAATCATGGCTGACTGCATACCTCATTCGCAGACAAAACGTTGAAGGAATCGGCTTGGCGTCGGGGAAGACATCAGTGATGTGCGGAATATTGAAACGGAGCTCAAAATCCTTCTGATACTTGATCCTCCACTCTGGATCACTGAAATCGATCACCGGAGCATTCGGCTTCTCAATCTCAGCACGAACTCGGCCCCGGCTCACAATTCTGCGGAGATTCCCGAAGGCCGAGGACGAGGAGAAACCATTGGAAAGGCGAAAACGTCGAGGAAACAGAAAATAAGAGGCGGAAGAGGAGGTGGGAGACAGGGTCCCGGGGTTAGCAATGGAAGCACGGGAGAGAGACTCCATGGGACACGGAGATCACGGCGAGTCTCCGCGCCGTCTATTTTGGTATTGTTGGTCGATCTTTGTTGACTCCGCCCGCCGGATAATGCTGCGGCTGGACGTGCAGCGGAGCGATTAAGGAGGAAATGTCCAAGTAGAACAGAGCAGAAGAGAAGAAGAGCTGAAGAAGGGAAGTTGAGGAAGGAGAGAAGGAGACGGAGAAAGGGAGGTAGATGGACGATGGTGATGGGCCTCTGAAAGGCCGTACAGTTTGGGGAGAGTTCAGACTTCAGAGTTTGTTTTCGCTTTTGAGAAATCGAAGTGTGACACCATTTCCTCGTGTCAACGAATGGTAAAGTACGAAATAAGTAAATAGTATTCAACGAAAAGGGAAATTACTAAATAACCAACAGAAACCGAAAACAAAGGTCGATACGTGTTATTCCAAATTACTACGAAATCTAATCAAAGTATTGACAATTACAAATAAAAAAAATTCAAAGTATTGATGCTCCACTTTCAAAATACAAACAACAAATATCATTCCTCCTTTCCAAATATATATGGGTGGTTGGTAAAAGGAAAAGTATGGTATACTTTTGAGTAATAAAATGATATATAAACTTGATCGGAATTTAGTATCTAGTATTATTCCCAAATTCTTATGATTAAAATTTAGGTCTTGATTCTATAAATATCATACATTAAAGATCAATTTGATTAAAAAAAATTGACGGTCATGATTCGTCGAAATATATACAATAAATTACATGCACAATCTTAGATGTTAAACTTTATGATTTAGATAACTAAGACTTAGGGTTCACTCATTACGGATTTTATTTTATAATGGATGCAAGGCACCCTAGCTTTACTCATAAAGGGTTAGTGTATAGTATCATGCCCAAAAATCCGGTTAATTCAATGTCTAGAAAGCATTTTTTTTTACTTGGATATGTCGTACCATATATTTTACCCAAGGTATGATAGAAACCACCACATATCCCGAGGATCTAGAGCACCACCCAACTAAAGCAATCTAAATGATGACTTATCAAGTTTGTAAATATTATCTTCACCAAAAGAATGGAAAGAAAACCAACGCCAGATGGCTGATGAAGGAATCCATTTCGAGTTCGTTCGTCTCCTCGTTCTTATTTTGTTTAGGGGTATTGGGAGGGTTTTTTGAGTTCTGGTAGGGAATGATGAGCTTTAATTTAGAGGTTTTTTATGTCAATAAAACTTTATATTTCTAGTCTCTTTAGGTTTCACTGTTTTTGTTTTCAAATGAAAATAATCGAGGCTAGAATTTCTAGACCAAAATTAGAGTAGTGGGTTTGGATATGTTCATATGGATCATTTTTCTAGTTGACCAAAATATTATTATCAAATAACACTGGATCTACTTTTAAATAGCATTGGCCGAATAACTCAAAGAAAAAAATTTATAAGTACTATATTAGCTCTGGACCTAGAAGAGGGCTGAGTCGTGGTCTGGAGAAGCCTCACCTAGATCCGCCACTAGAAGAAAGCTTATCACTCTCGAGCAAATGTCAATATTTCATATTGGAGGAAGTTCAATCTGCCTTCTCCTCTTTCAAGTGTCGTGCCTTTTTTCTCTTAGAGATTCAACAAAATTATCTACGTAGTAGTAGAACCAAGGTTCAAGAAGGCACTAAGCGCTAGTCAGGTGTTGGGACCCTGCATAGCTCCTACCATGCCTAAGCGTTTAAGTGAAATTAGCGAATTTAGTTGAAATAACAATTTTATAACACTATTTTTACTTTTAGTTATCTAGCCCTCAACAACAAGCAAAATATGTAATGATTTTTTAGATTGTAATGTGAAGATTGAAGAGTAGGGCAGCGGGTTGGGTCAACTAGAGCTAGAGAAAAACTGAAGAAGTCGTTTCGGGAAGATTGACCACATTTTTTCTTAATCTTTAGTTTCTTAGCACGCTTAAGCGTGTCTCACTTTGATTAATCACATCTCACACCGGTTAATGGTGTCTAGCTTTGCATAATAGTCGCATAGGCTTTATGTGCGTCAAATTGTCTACTTAGGGCATAGGCAAGTCGTTTTGATGTTGCCTAACACCTAGACGCGCATATGCGTCCCAAGATTACGCTTTCCTGAACCTTGGATAGAACAGACTCTTTCATCGATATTCGGCTTGTATAGGATCTACGACGTATTGTGTAAGTCAATCTGGTAAATGAGTCCTTGCTAATAGGAGTTGTTGCTTGCCTGGCTGGCGGGAGCCCTTGGCAGTGCCCTTCAATATATCCAAGTACAAGATTACTAGATTTGGTCAGACCCGATGGTCGGTTCATTTGAACAATTACATAAACAGCAATTACAACCGGACAAAGTACAAAATATTTTTATTTTAGTATCGTAAAAGAATCCAAATTATTTAATAACTGAAAAAAGTAAAAAGGAATATACATCAAAAAATTATCTGACATCCTAACTGATTCATCGACTAAACAAAAACTACATGCATACCCACTAATAAGTAATAACACTGCGTTCATTTACATCACCGAAACATCTATCTCTATCATAAAATAGTCTCTTCTTCTTTTCAACATGACCATTATCTTACTCTGGTAATAATTATTTATTTACTATTTTTATGTCATTAATTATTTTTTGTATATGGATTTATTTAGAAGGTTACCCATGAGCTTAATTGTGTGGATGCGTTGTTTGGTCATTTTGGGTGGCCATGATGCTTTTGATCGAATGAATGAATTTGAAGTGGAAAATAATGAAAGATCATAGATATATTATTACCTGCATGTTGTCTATGTGATATTTTTGTAAAATTTCCACAAAAGTACTCGTTGAAGTTTTCTTTAATTTTTCGAAATAGGATGCATATGCAACATATTAACACCCATTCCTAATTTTAACAACTTTACATTTTATGAAATACGCATTGGCCTAAAATTATCGAAAGAGTTAGTATTTAGGTATTAATGACTCATTATATTGAAACTCATATTTGCTTCCCCATCATGGATCTTCAATTTATTCACTTTTGCAATGTTTTTGTGGGTACTGGTGGCAGTACTTGATCTTTAACTCTAACCGGAGGAGATGGTTCAGCTCCATCACTTTTATCACAAAAGGAATGATTGTGGAGTATATTTTTTTTAACTCCTAACTAACTTATAACATACAAAAAAATACATAAATTAAAACGATAAGAATTTCATGTTAACCCAAAATCATTCACTTTCATAATTTGTAGATTTGGCAGCATCGAGTAGAGTGCAGATGAAAACAATGTCTTCTCATACAAAATTAGCGATCCAGTAATGAAAAGAGTGTTAATGACATTAACTGGTATCTATCATGCCTCGCATGCCGTAGATAACCTCCACAATTTTGGAATTGATAATATTTTAAGTGTGTCCTAGATACACATGAGAATGATAGTATTTCCACAGTCAATTTTTTTTACATTCGTGAACAAATAATATTTATTATATTCATAAAATAAAATATTTTCAATATTTAATTGATAAATCATATCCAACAAATCTACTAAAGGTTAGAACTTTAAAAATTTGTATTTAACTAAAAGGGATAATACCTTTCGACAAAAAAGGGGTTAATATATAACTTATTTTGACATGAAATTTGACATAAAACACATTTTTTTACGTAATTTTCAAACAAGGCAATTTCGTTCGAATTTTGGAAGAAATTAACAAATTTGACTCAAAATTTATGGGGATTTTTCCAGAAATAGCACCTTTTAAAAAAAATTACAAAAATAGCACCCAGCCGAAAGAATTTACACTAATAGCACCCCTTTTTAGGGACCGCACCTTAGAGGTGCGGTTTATAATCATGGACCAAAATTGCATCTTGGCCGAGCGGTTTCAGGTCTGACCTACAGAAACCGCATGGCCGAGGTGCGGTTTTGGCCTCACCTAGCAAAACTGCACCATGGAGATGCGGTTTGTTTCTCAAAATCAAAACCGCATCCCCAAGTGCGGTTTTAGTCAATTAATTTCCGACATACCATGCAGAATAACAGACGTGGGTCTGCATGGGCCTGCATGGCAGACGAAAACCGCACCTCTAAGGTGCGGTTTTCATCAGTGATTTTGCCTATAAAAGGCTTCCCGGAAAACCACTTCTCTTCACACCTCTCCTTCTCCATTTTCAATTTTCTGTTGTAGCTCTATATTTCTTTAGTAGTTTTACGATTAACGTTAACTCGTAATTTTATTTTTTATTATTTTTTATTTTTATGATATTAACTGAACTACGATTTTTTTGCATATGGCATTCCAAAAGTTCACGCTTGGCTTACGGTGGAATGGTTACACGGAAGAGACCGGAAAGGGGGTCACCTACGTCGGTGGCAATTTTCAGAAGATAAAGGTCGCTACCAGACCGATGTTTGAAGACCTCCATCAAATGTGCACTAACGTTACTTGCATGGATGGCACGAGAAGAGTTGATCGTATGGTGTACCGATATCCAAACAGAGAAAGTGGGTCGTTGTGGCATGAGGAATATCTCATAACCACTCAGGATGAGGTAGATGCCATGCTCGAATTCTTGAGGTCCAACAATCTTTCCAAAGCCGAGATGTTCGTTTACACCGAGCCGGTCGTAGGCGTTGGAGGTCATTCTGGACACGGTCAAGCATCTGGTATCCATGGTGGAGGTGAATTATATGGCGATCATCCCTACCAAAGTTACCATGATCCTCATTCCCATTTTCAGTACCAAGAGCAAGGTGAAGGTCATCATCAATCTTTCCCGTCATATGAAGAAGAAGTTCAACCGGACCTCCCCAACCAACCTCAGTACAACTTCCAATCAGGCAGCGGTAGTTTTCACAACTACCATTATGGAGCTGATGAAGGTGCCTTTCATGAGCTGGATCAGATGGAGGATGCCCTGCCAGCACCAGTCAGTGAACCCTCCGATGAAGAAGGAGAGAACAACGTCAGTGCAGACAGCTCCGACCCTCTTGAAGGTGCTGATGATTCAGGACCAGAGTCAGACTCAACTAATGATGATGAGGTGGCTCGTGACCGTGTACCAGTCCCCTACTACAATCACATTCCAGACGACAATTGGATGGTCGACAGCGACATGGAGCCACCAGAGGTCCCAATATGGGGTCCACTCACTGGGTTTATGAAGGGCCAACAATTTGGCTCGAAGAAGGAGGTGCGACACGCCATTGATACTGAAGCAATGACTCGGCATTTTGAATGGCACACAACTCATTCCAACACTAAAAGGCTCATAGTCAGATGTCGTAATCATCACGAGGGATGCAATGTTAGGATTCGGGCCATCAACAGCAAGAGACACGGCCACTGGGTCATATCCCGTGCGGCGAACACACACACATGAATGATGTTCTCCACCTTATTAATAAGACAATAATGAAACTACAATAAGCTAAAACACAAGGGAAAATGTGTTATGAAAAACATGATGGGGTATGAGAAGTTTACCTTGTGCCATAAGCTTCACCTCTTAGGGGATGATCGATTGGCCAATCCCTGTCGGGATGTTGTACCTGTGCAATCCATGGCATATGCTCCCAAGCCCAAAATTGGACGATGAACATTGCGCCGCCGACCTCCCTCACAGCTTTTACAGATGCATTGCACAAGTTGTGGTAGATATTAGCTAGGCAAGCGGATGCCCAGCTATACTCCCCCATCTCCTCCCAACTACCGAGGATGGTCCTAGGCCATCCACAACTAAGGAGATTGCTTGATTTTTTGGAGAATAACTACTCCTCCGATCATGCCTATGAGATAGACACGAGCATATCTCTCCTTCTCATCATCCGGACCTTTCTCGGTTAGGGGATGACTCTCGAAACAGTCTCTAAAATACTTCGTCAACCAAGTAATTGAGACTTGGTGTTTCCTCATTGGTGGCAAGCGTTCGGTCGCATCAACGCACCCCTTCACTGGTACTTTCACTCCCAAAACACTGTAGATGAAATGAACCCAATCGGGCATACCGTCACGATCCTCGGGGGGATGATCACTCACGCACACCGGTTTGCTATCGATGGGCAAATGGGTTAGGATGACGACATCCTTTAGCGTGATGGTGGCCTCTCCTTCTCTAAAGTTGAAACAATGGGTCTCCTTTCTCCATCTCTCAACTAATGCGGTGATGAGTTGGCGATCAACTTTGATGTCGTTAAAATGCCTAATCGGGTCCAATCGTGCCCTTTTGAGAAAGGGCAAGATAGCTGGGTGGAATGGGAGCACATTGGTCGTACCCCTGTAGCGGAGTATTGTTTGTGCCTCCTAGCGAAAATTTATATGTTAATTATTATATATTAGTAAGGTTTTTTTTCTTATAACTAAATTAATTAAATTAAATTATTTAACTTCAAGCAGAATTTTATTATCATAAAAAGACATTTCATATAATTAACATAATAACATTCTGAATAATAATTTAAAGAGATACATACATATTATCATAAAACAAACATCCTAAATTAATTAACATAATAACATTCTAAATGAATAATAATTTAAAGACATACATACATATTATCGTAAAACAAACATACTAAATTAATTAACATAAATAACATTGTTAATGAATAATAATATAAAGAGAAACATACATATTCAAATTTTTGAAATTAATAAAATTCAATTTGTACACATAAAAATAAATCGTATTGGTTGTTTGGTAAATAATTTAATCGTATTGGTTGTTTTAAATAATTTAATCGAATACAGAGCAACACTCGTTAGAATCTTAGAAGAGGTATACATCTTCTTAGAAACGCAGTCTTTTTGACAGAAAAAGGGGGGATCCGAGGATCTGTTAATACCCGATTTTCTCAGGGAATGGGAGGATATGATAATCGCTTAAAACCCCATTTCCTTAGACGTGCATCTCTTTATAAAGAGTCGAAGTAAGTGACGCTATGTATTCGATTAAATTATTGAAAACAACCAACACGATTAAAAAATCAACATAAATTTATTTTATATTCCACTAAATACATTAACAAAATAAAAGAAGGACAAATAGTGAAGAATTGTATGTACCGGGTGATCGTTCCAAACATCCCTTGACCGATGGTTGGTTGGTCGTACAAGTCGGTTGGATCCAACGGTCCTTGCTCGAGATAATACCGTTGGTTGTGTATATCCACGTCCTCCCCAACCTACGAGAAAATAACAACGAGGTTAGTACATAGATTAATTAAAAAGCTTATAAGAACAACAAAAATTAAACCAGAATAATAAGTACGTACCGCTTGAAATTCATCAACATAAATTCCCTCTCCTTGCCACCAATCGGCCATTTTTTCGGGAAATTTGGACAGAGATTCGGCTCGGCGGGTTTTGAGGAAAAAACCTAAGAAATGTTTTCTGATGGCAGATCGGACTTAACCGCAACCAACAGACCACTACTTCCTAGACTTTGGGAGGGGAGGTGAGGGTTTAGAGAGATAAATTCTAGAGAGAGAAGGAAGAATGGGTTGTGGTGTGAAGAAATGAGAGGGGAAGGGGGGGTATTTATACCCAACAGACCGCACCCTCCAGGGGCGATCGGGTAATTTTGCCCAAGCCAAAACCGCGCCTTGCCGAGGCGGTTTGCACTTCCCCAAGCTTGACCGCACCTCGGCGCTGCGGTCTTCGATCCGTGGCCAGGATCGCTGACCTGGCAAGCGGTATGCCTTTGGATCGCAGCCCCATCCGACGGTCTCCGACCCTGCTGTCCAGAAAACACAAACCGCTCTCGGAAGGTGCGGTGTGTTTGCTGACGTGGATTGGACCGCACCTTAGAGGTGCGATTTATAAGTAAAACGCACCTGGAGGGTGCGGTCTATTAAAAATGGTGCTATTAGTGTAATTTTTTCCGGCTGGGTGCTAGTTTTGTAATTTTTTTTTAAAAGGTGCTATTATTGGAAAATCCCAAATTTAGGTCGACCGTTAATACTGACGGTCAAATATTTCTTTTTAGTGTGCTTGAATGATAAGTGGGGGCCAAGTACCAAATAAGCATGGTAAAGGAAACCGTACCGGACATCATACCGGATTCCTTTCTGGTATGATATTTTGTGGTACGACCGTGGTTCAACCATTTTGTACCGGTAAATATCGTTTTTCACTATTGATAGAGAAATGAAATGCGATAGTATAAAAAATATAATCCATCAAAAAAAGAACCAAATAGAGCATTATACAACCACGGTGACCCATTTTCAACATAGAAAAATAGCAAAATAATATTCTTTTTAATTATTTTCCACATATTGGACGAGAATACGGAGAAATGAAGCTGAATCATAGACAGGAAACCGGATCATACCGGTCGGTTCAACAGGTTCAACCGGTCAAACCGAAAAAACCGGCCGGCAAGGTAAAATCGGCACAATAAGCCCACCGTACCGCTTTTGGTCCAATTTCCGGTTGAACCGGTTGAACCGGCCGGTACGATCCGGTTTCCTGGTCTATGGAAATAAGTGCCAAGCCCATGGGACTGTAGTAGAAGTTGTAGTACCCAAACAGAACGTCAAAGCACAGCATTCAAAAAGGCTAAAAAGCTCTTCCGTAAGTTGCGCAGGAAGCAGCATTCTACTGTTCCGAGAATTTTCACGGGAACGTGTATATAGTATTGGTAGTAGAGGTAGACAAACACAGTTCTTTGGAAAAAAAATTACAAACACAGGTCAAGGCTTCAAGCAGCACGCGTCAACCCAGTATGTTTTGGATCCATGGGCTCAGCCCAAGCTTCTTTCTATTTCTTCCTCTCAGAAGTCAGAACACACTGTCTGGGCCAGAAGTTGAGAGGCTTGCTAATAATAAGAACCTCCAATTCTAGTTCACTTAAATTTGAGGACCAAGATAAATGGGCTGATCCGCTCACTTTTTTTTCTTGTCGCTCATATTTGAGAGACAATTCCAATTATTTAATCATTTTTAACTTGAGTTACATCCCACTATTTTAATATCCTATTAATCTTAATCGAAATATTCCCCATAAATTTCATTTTTATTTTATTAATGTTTGATTATAAAAAATGCATTGATTATAATATAATCAATAATATTCATTTTAATATAGTCTTCAAACACTTGTTTATTATAATCGTATCACTGTCGTACCATCATCATTACTCAATCATACCACCATCATGCCAATATAGTATTGGATGGTTCCTGGTGTGAAAACTTTTTGTCCCAAAATAAATGAAAAAGGATGTCATCTTAACATAACACAAATAATCATATTTTTCAATGCAATTTTTTTTAAAATTAAGCTGAAACTATGAAGATATAGTCCATTGGAATTTTGTTGGAGACTGAACAATCCTTAACTATTGCTAGAGCTGCAAATGAGATGAGATGATTCGAATTTGACATAGATTGAACTCAGCCAGTTTAACAAAATATTGACTCAAGTTCGGCTCCATACACCAATTAAAATGCCCAAGCTTAGAAGTTTGGCTATAGGTAACACTCGTCTGTTTCGACATTGAATCATTCAATATATTTAACTTCTGACTAAGCTAGCTAGTCCCATCAATCAAAGGAGGATATGATGTCCATAATCTATTACTGTTCCAGATCGTCGTTGTGCGACTAATCAAAGTATCTTTGATCCATTTATTATTGAGCTCGTAGCTCTCTGAGGTGATTTTTGTTGGTGTTTGACTCATTTATTTTCTAAAATTTTCTTTTTGTGGTGATATGCAGGTGGTCGTTCGGATGGTCAATGCGGATGGTTCTTCGCACGTGATGGAGGCTATCCTCCAAGCGGTCCAAGTGTTACAATCTTCTTCGCATGTCTCGTTCCATTTCGCACCTTGTATATATAACATGACTGCTCATATCGTGGCAAAACAAGTCCTTGTATCGTTGGATTAAAAACTTATCGACCAACTTTTTATTTTTCTTTCCATTGTGTGACCTGGCCTGCAAAAGGTCTTGTATACTATTCGTATTAACTAGTTTGGGTTTTATCGATACCCAAACTCATGCAAGATTCAGTTAGTAAATTATACTCGTCGGGTTATGAGTATCTATAAATATCCTTGAGTAATAATTGATAAAAAAAAGGTATGTGAGCATAGAAATACGAATCTCTCTATTGTCGTTGTTACGAAATATTTCAACTCTGAGTAGTAGCCCACACACCACCTACTCGATCTGTTGCAGCTTGCAAGTCATTTGTTACCCCCCATCCATTAAAAAACTCATTGCAGAATGCAGATACATCGATCGAGTAGGACAAACAAAATGGAGGTGCACGAGCACGACTTCTTACTCCGCCTGGCCTGCCGTTGTTTGATGTTTACAGCGGAATTCGAGGATTCATAGAACTAGTACTGATGATTGCTCCCCAATGAATTTATTCATCGTTCGTTCATCTTTCTTACCCTGACCGGGTAAATTGACTAATTACTTCAGTTAAACTTTGAGGGACTGATAAATTCATCACTAAATTTGATTCGCAGAATCAAAATGGCTTGAACTTGGACGTCTAAAAAAGGTTAGCTTTCACCAACCCAATACCCTTATGGTGAAACCTGGAAAACAGCAGCTGCAGATTTTGTTACAGTCGTAAGCATATATATATATATATATATGCCTTAAACTCGTAATGGTTTGTAAAGTCATACCGAAGGTTGTAACGGAAAATCCAATAGTAGATTATTTTATGCTATAATCATGATTTAACCATGATTCAATCATTTTATACGGCTAAAAATTGTATATCAATTTAGGCTCCAGTCAGAAAGGCGGTACAACACGATTTCACACATACTCATCTTACTTATGTCTCATGCCTAATAGGGAGGGATGCGTAATACATAATAGTGCAACAAATTAAGGGCTCATTTGGAGGTTGCGATTTCAAGTGATGTATTTAATTTTTTTATAACTAAAACAAGAAAAAATCTAAACCACAAGACAATATATTTTTCAAATTAATACATTAAATTACAATAAATAAATAAATTATGAACAGAGAATCTCAACTTTCAAACAACTCCTAAATGCTTACCGAGTTTTCCTTTTCCTCCCATTGTCCTCGTTGCTAGATTCTCTTCTACGATCATAAAATCCAAAAATAGCTTGCAGTTGCCATTGATACTACGCTACGACAATGTTGACCTGATCACCGCTACCGTTTTGTCACCCGACATATTGTCTTTTTCATCATCGATCATTTTTTTTCTCCGGTATTCAATTCTATATTGGCGTATCCCTTGGGTGGTTGTGTTGTTTTTATCATGGAAATCAACACATTTTCCAGCTAGCTAGCTTAGCTTGTTGATCATTGATTGTAGTATTTTCGATCGCTTTCTGCTGTGCTTTTCTCTTTCTGCTGGCAATTAAAAAAAGCAATTTGCAGCAGCAGCAGAAGTTATTGCTGGAAAATGAGAGATGGGTCAGTAGGGATGTCAAAATAATCCATCATTTTGTCGGGAAAAATCAATTGATATTATTTTTCAGTAGATGTTTCCTGAACCCGACAACAAGGGTAATGAATTTGGTGTGGTTTTAGTATTTTTAAGTATTTGTACCGAGCTCATATGAATTTGTGTTATAACTATGTTCGGGAATCATTCAATTTAACACTTGTTCATCCATATCGCTAAAACATTATAATTATCTCTTGTACCTAAAATCTTGTTCATTTTCTATCCATTTTACAAACAATATGATAAAGAAACTTCATTTTACATTGGCATTCAAAGAAATTTTTAGATTATATAAAATAATTATACATGATTGTTCGTGGTGGTGTGGTTCGGTGTTCTCCGTACGCAATCTAGTTGGTTTTAGTATGACATATTAGATCTCCTATGTTTTGTTTACGTGGATGGTTAATTAGGATTATAAAATTGTGGTCTGAAGATTGTTATATATTAAAACAGGTACCAATCCAACATTGCCATCCCTAGGGTTAGTCTAGGAAGGTCAATTTGGTTTGATTTGGTTAACCAAAACCATTAATTAGTATGAAAAATCAAAACCAGGCAATTTCATAAACCAAAACCGTCAATCGATTTTTGGTTAACCAATAAGTGATATGACCCTTATAGCATTTTTGGTGTTTGAAATGGAAAAGCCAAAAACCAAACCCATAATTTGGAAAGTCTAAAAATTTAGTCAGGAAAGACAACAAGAAGCATGAATACATAAAAGAAGTTTACAACTACACATAAGCAGGTGACTATGTGTGTTGTTGATGGATATTTGATTCAATTAATGTGTTATCAAAAAAATTCTCCGTTTGTTATTGGATTTTCAATTTTATCAAAACATAAACCAAAACAATTAAACTCCTTAAAACTTATTATCGATTTGATTTTGGTTAAAACCGAAGAACCAAACTTACAGCCATAGCTCCGTCACAGTAATCTATATACTCCCAGCCAGGTAGCAAATTCTGGACTAGTGAAGCGAAGATCAGCCTTCGCGCATCCAACATGATTGATATTTGATAAAATAGCTGGACGTCGATGTCGGCTAGCAAGCTTCCATCACCACCGACCGTCCACAAATTTATCATTGCAGTCAGATCCCCTTTTCTGTAATGGGAACGACGAGTGATCCATCATAAATAATGATCCATCTCTTACTTAAGGGAGAAGAACAAAATAAATTAGAGATTACATTATAATTATATAGTGGGCTATCATGACCTTTAAAATACAAAACAATATTGCATTTTGTATCTATGGCGCGCACACACACAAAAAAAAAAAAGACGCAGGTCTAGTCAATTACGTTTGTGCGCTCTCCTTTCAAGCAAGACTTCACGGTCAGCCATTCACAATTAGAAGCGCCCTAATTTTTTTTTTCAATTAACTATCATTAATTTATCTATTTTGCTCTCAAGTATATCCACCACGTTAGTTTGATACACTCTCCTTTTGCCCTAAATAATTTTCTTACAAATTAGCTATGATTTGGTGGAATTTTGTTGTTGATATTAAATAACTGCATCTTTGATCTTTAATGGATCATATGCACCATGTCATTCGTACCTACCTCGTTACAATAAAATTTAACATGTCTTTAAACGATTTGTAAATCATGCATCATATATTTGTACTGTTAATTATTCTCAATTAAGCACACCCTGATTTTCATTCTCAATTTGCCTAATATACCTAATTTATCCACTTTCTCTCGAGTCGGGTAGGGTCCTCGGACCCATCCTGTATAGGGGTGTACATGGGTCGGGTGGTCCGGGTTTAGCCATTTTAATCACCCAATTCATGCACTACGATTTTGGAAATATTAAACTCAAACCCACCCAAAAAAAAATTAAAACCCTAAGGTTTGTTTCTAATTGGGTTGGGTCGTGTTGGCGATATTTTTACGTAAAAACCCAACTCAACATAAATATGTAATTATTCTACACCATAAAAATATTTTATTACTAATTAAAATTTCAAACGAATAAACCGAGGTGAAAGGTATCAAAATTCACAAATGTTGTTTAAATTTTAATAAAATGTGATTTACTTCAACATATGTCTAGGTTTTTTCACGACAGTTGTTGAAATAGGCTAAAAATGTTATAAATGAACGCATCCATAATATGTTATTCTATTAAAATTGTACACAAGAAAAAAGATTACGTGAATCATAGCTATATTAAATCTATGTCTAAACTTTAAGCCGAAGAATGCATTAGATTAGGTAGACCATGAGAGAAACAACATGACGAAATATCTTAGTTTTCTCATAAGTATGACTATATACATCATAAATATTTTTGGATACAAACTCATGCCAATAGTTGGAACACGAGTTGGGTCGGGTTCTACGAGTTGTGTAATCCAAAATCCAAATCCAACCCAAAAAAGACGGGCTGTACAAAAGAAAACCCTCACCCAACCCAAAATCTTAGTTTTAACGATAAATACGGGTAGATTGGCTCGGGTTGGACAGATGAGTCGGTCTATGTAGAAATTGATGATGGGGAATTTAAACGAACACATAACACAAGATTTTACGTGGTATCCTCGATCGATTGATTGATCGAGACTAATCCACGGTGAGCTCGGAACGAGCTCGCGACTGATATTTTATTAGGGACTACATTGTGACGGCTTGCTTACGACTATCTCGTAGCTAAGCTTATATAGAGAGACTTAGGGTTAAAACCCTAATGACAACCAGGTTTCCTTCTTTGACAAGGACAAGGAAACAAGGGACTTGGAGGACAAGGAATTAATTATTTTTGACTAAATAATTAATATCCTCAACACTCCCCCTCAAGCGAAGACATGAGTGACAAGAATGTCGAGCTTGAAAAAGGAAATGTGACGAACAAGCATGACAAGCTTGAACAACAAAACTCGAGATGAACAACATCTCGGACAAGGCTGATTTGGAGACGACTGACTCTCTCACTTGAGCAACCTGATGAAGATGGTTGACTGCATCTTCTTGAACGTCGTGACGAGACGGTTGATTGCATCTCTTGAACGACCTGACAGAGACGGTTGACTGCGTCTCTTGAATGACTTGACGGAGACGATTGACTACGTCTATCCATATGATATGATGGAGATGGTTGACTACATCTCCTGAACGACTTGACTCCCTATTCTCCCCCTCAAGCTGACGCATGAACGATGTGAATGCCCAGCTTGAAAGTTAAAATGGTGTAGACTGAAAATGATAGATTCTAAAATCGAGGGGACAATCACTTCTGTGATCGTGACTACCTCGCCATATGACTTGAACTTCTTTGTGGACGAACACTGTATCTCCCCAACATTAGGTATTGAAGAGACATGATCACAGGTCACAATTGTCTTCAATGCCATGACTATAATTGATGTTGGTGAAGGTTCGCTTTGACTGAAGATTCTACTCGAGACTTGAAACCTTGAAGATAGCCAAAACCAAAAACATCTGCAGGCCATGCTTACTGCTGAACCGAGACAGAACTTCAGATGATGTGCAGGGGAAAGCCCTTTAATTTCCAAGGTACACCACGTACACAAGGTTTGACAGCACGAACAAGAGCCTTCCCATCGGTTGTCTCAAGCTTGACTCTTCATCGGACATGATGAAGCAGCTCAAGAGAAAAACTTAGCTGCACAAACAATGAAAATTAAACCCTTGCTGAACTTTCAGCTTCGAATCTAACCCTTGATTGTATATGTAGACAGAGACGCCCTCGGCGTCGAATCGGAGTCTCTTTTGGGCTTGGCCTTTGTGTTGCCAACGAACCAACAAGACTACGGAAATGAACAACGTCAACGTGAAGAAGAAGGGTAGCCGAGACTGAATTTTGACTTTGATGATTTGGCCGACGAGGTTGATGACTTAGCTTTGACTAGGTGCCGTGACTCAGGAGCTGCTGGCGATGCTTGATTGAAATCACGTTGAATTGATGATTGAGATTCTCGGTCGAAGTTGTCTCTCTCCAAACATAATTGACCAAACGACAACACAAAAGCTGATGACGACGATCCGCGGACGACGATGGTGTGGGACGACGGCAGCATCATCAATAACGACGCATATGACATTGATTCCACTGGAGAGGATGCAATGGAGCTGGAGATCTTGTTCTTGACGGCGGGAAGGACTTCGCCGACCATGATACGAATCCGGAGTAGAAGGTCGGATTGGACATCGGCTCTTCTTTCAACGACAACCATGACTATCGAGGGGACGCCGAGATGATGTTGGAGACACGCCAACATTGAGTTGACTACCGACGGAGGCTACTGTAAAGGTAGCTTGAGAGATTGACGGACGGCGGGCTGGACTTCACCTTGATTGCGGAAGCTCAAAACCCTAAACCAGGCTCTGATACCATGTAGAAATTGATGACGGGGAATTGAAACGAACACATAACACAAGATTTTACGTGGTATCCTCGATCGATTGATTGATCGAGACTAATCCACGGTGAGCTCGGAACGAGCTCACGACTGATATTTTATTAGGGACTACATTGTGACGGCTTGCTTACGACTATCTCGTAGCTAAGCTTATATAGAGAGACTTAGGGTTAAAACCCTAATGACAACCAGGTTTCCTTCTTTGACAAGGACAAGGAAACAAGGGACTTGGAGGACAAGGAATTAATTATTTTTGACTAAATAATTAATATCCTCAACAAGGAATTAATTATTTTTGACTAAATAATTAATATCCTCAACAGTCGAGTGTGTTTGTTCACATCCTCTCCCTCCACCTTGAGGAGATGAGAACCAAATACATAAACACCTTCTCCAAATAGTGATTTTCATGAATTTTAGGTGAGGTTATCGAGATAGTTTACATGAGATAATTTTAGTGCTAATTGATGCACACAAGTTGCATGCTTAACCAACCAAGAGAATAATGCCGTCGCCAAAAGAGAGAAAATGCGAAACCGGAAGCCGACACCGCGCGCCTTCGACCGTTATAAACAAACAAGCAAGCGCGTTTCGTTTCCCGTTCCACCTGCAACGTCAGCTTCCGCCTTCCAGACCTCCACCGCCGTTCCCCAAACGCCTCTTGCTGCTCCTCCATCGCTACTTGCAACCTTTTCTTCCATTACATTTGGAATATAAATTCTCATTATAGAAAGTGCTAATAATTGGGCTTTTCTTGAACCAGAAAGATCGTCATTTTCCATTAATAAAATGAGAGTACATTCTATGGCAAAAGAATTGAGACTAAATTTATTCCTAAAGTGACATGAGTAAATTATGGAAATAATAAAATCAATGACATAAATAATTATTTTCAAGGCAATATGAGTTAGAGTTTATATGATATACAAATGACTTGTTTGGTACCGTTTATATGAAATAATAAAATTAATGACATAAATAATTATTTTTGCAGAAGTAGCTTATGGATTGAGCTTTTAGAGCAATACTTTTCAAAAAAAGCAGTTCAGTATTTGACTGAAAACTATTAAAAGTGATTTTTAATATAAGAGATCATGTAAAACTACTAAAAAGGATTTCTAATATAAAATATAAATAAAAATTGTTAAAAGTAAAATTTAGTCAAAATGGATCTAGTTAGATTTCTTTTATATTAAATAATATTGTTTTCTAATTTATTTTATTTTAAATTGGTACAAATGAAAGAAAATGATTTTTTCCAAAATAAAATAAAAATATGATAAAGATAATCTTGTGTTTTCAAAATAGCTTTTCGCAGAAACTCTAAATCGGAGTTTCTGCTTTTATGTTTTACAAAAGCACTTTTAACATTTTCGAAAGCGGGTTCCGCTTCAACTTTTGAAAAAGAAAAGCACTTCTATAATCTAGACCAAACACAGGAAAAATCAACTAAAACAAAAAAAAAAAATATATTAGACTTGAATTAGGTGTCTTCAATAGATTTTATTTTCTGAAAGAAATAGAGCAAGCTTATTAATCTCGTAATGATACGCATGAAGTAGCAAAACATTAGTGGCCGATGTGATATGGTCCGGCGAAGATATCAAGTCAATTGTTGTCTAACTGATTATCGATTTTGTTCTTTTACATATACAAAAAGTACGGTCCAAAATATCAAAAAAAAAATTTTGATGCAAAAATTATCAAATTTATACAGAGGCATTTAACGGTTACGCTTAATGCAGTGAACTAATTTTTTTTTTTACAATGTTGACCTATTCTACTTGGATTAAAGCTAAAGAGTACGTATATATATATGATTAGTTTATTTTACAATTTCATGATTATTTCCTTTAATTAAACCTCTTCTAAATTCTTGCTATTTAAATATTCAAAGAACCGAGGGAATGTGAAACATCCCACATTAAGGAAGTTCCCACCGTCAGAGAACCATAGTAAAAGAGCAAGAAAGAGAGTGTATGTGTTTTTGTCTGCAGAGCACTGAGCAGCAGCCAGCGATTTTAGAATCTTTTCCAGCCTTCGTCTACTGCTTCTTTTGCCCCTCTTCCGCTCTATCTCGCATTCCCTTTCACTGGTAAGTAACATTGGGCTTCTGCATGATTTTCATCGGTTTCTTTACTGCTTGAGCAATACTGGGTTTCTTCTTCCTTTTGCCTACTTTTTATGGGCACTGGAAGAATCCCTGAAGGCAAGTAGTGAGTTTTAATCATCAAAAAGTCTCTTCTTCTTTTGCAACTATACCCTTTTCAGTTGCAGTCGTCTTCCATTGTCTTTCTGGGTTCCTTGCATTGTGCCTCGGTTTCCGTCTGGAAAGCAAATTTTCTTGAATTGCCTGTAGTATCTAGTTTCGTCGCCCCCCAATTCGTTCACTCAGTTTATCATCCCAAAGGTGAATGCTTTATGTACAGGGAGGAAGTGGGAGACCATCGATTTTGTTGCTTTATTTTTCAGTTGCTTTCTGGAGTGATGATCAGAGTAAACTCTCTATCTTTTGTTCATTCATGGGTATTGAAAGTTATATGGGTTGAGTGAGAGACTAAAAGTAGTTTTTCTGTATAGCCTTTTGAGTTTTGATATTATACTTCACTGTTCTGTTCTGGGTAATTTGGACTGTAAAGTTTCTTTCTTTTAGGGTTCTTAAACTCTTCTCAATTGACTTGCTTTAGGTGAATGAACAAAAGTTCAAGACCAATGTCCAGATGGGGTCGGGAGGTAATGCTTGTCTGGACTCAATTTTTTGCTTGTTAGTGAAGAAATCTTCTTATATACATCTTTATTGGATTTTCTAACAGTCCTCTCAGGAAGATGGTACCATGAGAATACATGATTTCAATTCGATTTTCTCTGAGACGCCAAGCTCTGCCCGAATCGAAAACTTGAGAAAGGAAGGAGGGAGTTTCCGTCTTCCTTCTCCTGTTAAATTCAGAAGTGGATTGATGCCAGGTTCGATTCCTGTGCCGAGAGGCATACCTTTAAGTGGGAAAGAAAGCAGGTCAGAATCAGACTTGGATACATCCTCTGACTCTGAGGATGAAGGCTATGGGGCTCGATTGTCACTGGATTACTCATACCAAGATGAGAAGCTTCCTGATGCGGTGCTCCATAAAAGTAGCGCCTCAGACCATGTCATGAAGAAATTTGAGGACCCTCATTTGAATGTACAGAAGAAGATGAGGCTTGGATTCGTAAGTGGCGCTGCAGAAGGCGATGAACTTTCAGATTCTGCTTCTACCAATGAAGTTTCATATGTTCATTGCAAAAAAAGTAACCCTGCACCAGGCATCAGAAATGAAGTTAAGCAGGTTGCTTTTTCCATGACCTTCATTATTTGTTTATATCAAAAGCCAATTAATGTTTGGAGAGAAGCACAAAGATCGGGAGACATGCTGTCCCAAACGTTTTTTATATCAATTCTCAACTACTAACCATATCATATGAATCATTTGCCTTATCCATCTGCAGGATAGGGACATGCCGAGTGCACCACCTATCAGTTCTGGAATAGAAGATTTGGTTCAGAGAGCATCAGGTTCTGGAGCTAATACTACTACAGATGAAACAACAGCATCTAAGCATTTCCATTCTAATAGCTCCATTGAACTGGATGATGGATTTTCTAAACCACATGAAAGGTTTGTGTGTATTGCAAGTTGAAATCCCATTGAAAACTTCAATTTTCGGTGTGGAGGTTAATGGAAAGAGAATCTGTTGCATTTTCTGTATCATAGGATTCCTGCCAACAAAGGTTTCAATCCAGAGAAAGGTTCTTTACCTCCTCGTTTCCCACAATTTCATGTGAGGTCGGTTGGTTGTTCTGCTAAAAACTTTATAGGCGTATGTCAGCTTTCGATTAGATTGCTTGTATGATGTTCAGTGCTTTGTTTTTCATGCTTGATGACTACACGCAGTGGGCAAAGTCAATGGTCTGCTGTGATTTCTTATGATGCATGTGTTCGGCTATGCCTTCATTCATGGGCTAAAGGTTGTACTGAAGAAGCTCCTTATTTCTTAAACAATGAGTGTACCTTGTTGCGCACTGCATTTGGGTAAGTGCTCATTTTCCTGTTTTCTAGTTCATGTTCCCTTATTCAGTCTTCTTCACCATTTGAAGTCAGACCTTCTTATCGTTTGCCCATTTCACAACTGTAGCTTACAACATGTATTATTGCAACCAGAAGAAGAACTTTTGGCAAACCGAACTTCCTCCGAGTTAGTAACTGAAGGAGCTACTCCAAAACCCAAGAAGACTTGCAGCAAAATGAAAGTGCAAGGTTGGTTCATGTTTGTTATTTATTAATTATTTAATCCTACTGTAAGCATTTTACCACCTAACTGGACATTTTGGCCACCTGGACAGTGCGTAGGGTGAAACTTGGTCTAGACTTGCCTGACGGCTGCAGTTTCTCATCTTTGAACCCGAGTTTGATAAGAATCGGATCATTTCGACGGCACTTGTCAAATATAAATTCAGCATTGCATTCTGGGTGGGAAGATGTACGCAAAGTTCGTGGTAGCAGTCAGTGCATCAAACAAGTCTCTATGGTTTTGAAGAATGGTGTTACTACTCCTCGCAACAGTCCCTCACCAGAAGAGGTCGTCCATGGTAGGTAAACAAACAGAAGATTCAATTGCATAATTATACTGCAGTAATTAATCAATCTGCCACTAGCTGGTCATTATATTACTGACCTCTTAATTGAGTCTTTTGCTGTACTTAATTTACAAGGCTGTCTTCTTACCAGAAACATATACATGTTTGATGAGGTTGAAAAGTTCAGATGAAGAGGACTCTGTTCGAATGCAACCAGGCTCTGGTGAAACTCATGTATTGTAAGTGATCATTTTTAATTCCGATAAATGGTGTTTGGTTCTATGTTCATCAAAATACTGACAGGGTTCTTCTTTTGAATAAAAATTCAGTTTCCCTGACAATCAGGGTGATGATTTGATCATCCAAGTTCAAGATTCCAAGGGGCAAAGTTGTGGTAGGGTTCTTGCACAAGTGGCTGCTATAGTTGATGACCCAGTAAGAACTGTCTAGTTTCTTCACCTCTAGCATGTTCTTTATTTTAAAACCTACAAATTTGACGAGTGTGAATTGCAGACTGAAAAGCTTCGATGGTGGCCCATATACCGTGAACCGGGACATGACCTAGTGGGCAGAATACAGCTTCACATTAGCTATTCAAGTACTTCTGACGATGCTAATCATCCAAAGGTGTGCTTATTGCATTTGAGTTGGAACTACCAATTTCAACATCTAAATTAGCTTGCAAACACTATTGTGATGAGATTACTATTGAAGTTGAGAATTCCGAATCTTTTGTCTCAGTGCGGTTCGATTGCAGAAACTGTAGCTTATGACTTTGTTTTGGAAACTGCAATGAAAGTTCAACACTTTCAGCAAAGTAGTCTGTTGCTACATGGTCAGTGGAAGTGGCTCGTGACTGAATTTGCTTCTTATTATGGTTTATCAGATGCATATACGAAATTGAGGTTAGTGGATAGCAAGAATGAATCTTTTTTGTTTTATGTTAAAGAATGTCTAGTTGTAAGAGTTGTGTTTTACTTGCAGGTATCTTTCATATGTGATGGATGTGGCCACACCCACTCGGGACTGTCTTGAGTTGATATATGACTTACTAAAACCAGTTCTCGTGAAGGGGAATAGGAAAACTGTGTTGAGCCGCCAAGAGGTATGCTTAAGAATCTTCAAAAAGCGTTGGTCCTTAAATTGCATGCTCTTGTTAAACCCATTCTTTAAATTAGAAGCATACTTGAGTTAAATCTTATTTTCTGGGGGCTTTATTCGCAACCAGAGGCAATGGCTGCAGTTATTGTTGCCAAGACTAGGACTGCTGTACAAGCTACATAGATTTCACTTAGTTGTCCTTTTCCAAATATAAAGGAAGTTTAAAATTTGCATGCATTGCCCTGGAAGATGTTTAGTTCATTATTGCTTGATTTCTTGGATCTTTGTAAGGTGAGTAATCAACTCAAGGAAACATGATTTAAGAATCAAATGACGCAAGGACATGATCTGCACATATTCATAAGTTGATGGTTTGCTTAGTTATTTATTGAAATGACGCAAGGACATGATCTGCACTCAGGACGGCTGTACAAGCTACATAGATTTCACTAATTTGTTCTTTTTGAAATAAGAAGGAAGTTTGATTTACATGCATTGCTCTGGAAGATGTTTAGTTCATTAGTGCTTGATTTCTAGGATCTTTTGTCAGGTAAGTAATCAACTCAAGGAAACATGATTTAAGAATCAAATGATTCAAGGACATGATCTGCACTTATTCATAAGTTGATGGTTTGCTTAGTTATTTATTGAAAACTCTTTCTATATATCTTCATCCAGAACCGAATTCTTGGAGAAGTAGAAGATCAAATCCAGGATATTCTAGCTTTGGCTTTTGAAAACTACAAGTCTCTGGACGAGCTGTCACCTTCTGGCATCCTGGACGTTTTTAGTCCTGCCACTGGATCTCCTGCTTCTGCTTTGGCCCCTGCTGTCAAACTATATGCTCTTCTGCATGATATATTAAGTTCCGAGGCACAGTCAAAATTATGCAGATACTTTCAGGTAGTTTAACTGAATATGTTGGTGATTCACATTGCTTTTTACCTGGTTATGTTGCAATAACCACTAGTATTTGACATTTGGTGGCGGTGCAGGCGGCTGCGAGAAAGAGATCAAGAAGGCACTTGGCTGAGACTGATGAATTTATCAGCAACAATGACATGGTGCTAGCAGATCCTTTGACATTTTCTTCTTCATATAGAAAAATGAAGTCCCTAATTTTGAGCATTAGAAATGAAATATACACTGATATTCAGATCCATAATCAGCATGTGCTTCCCAGGTAAAATTTCACAACATGGTTCTGACTAATTGCTCTCTCTTCTTATTTTATTTTATATTTATGGTTGCTATGTCTTCTTTGCTCAACTACTATTTTGCTGATTTTCCTGTATTCTTTGTAGGGGAGAATGATTAGAATCTAGGTTCTGTTTGCAGCTACTCTGCATTCTGTTTTCTGGCAGTTGGCTTGTGATTTGTCTATCATGTTGTCGGTAATCTTTGAATGATGTTGAACTTTAATCGATTCTTGTGCAGTTTTTTGGACCTTCCAAATATATGTGCATCCATATACAGTATGGATCTATCAAGCCGGTTGAGCAAATTTCTTGTCGCGTGTCCTCCTCCCGGACCCTCAACTCCTGTTGCAGATCTTGTTATAGCAACTGCCGACTTTCAAATGGATCTTTCCTCGTGGAATATAAGGCAAATTTCTGTGATACAGTTATTATTCCACCTCTATTTTGTTATAGTGGCTAATCTTCCTACCAATTTGCAGTCATATAAAAGGCGGAGTTGATGCCAAAGAGTTGTTCCATTTCTATATTACCATCTGGATCCAAGACAAACGACTTACTCTCCTCGATATGTGCAGACCAGACAAGGTAAAATATCCATATGGATGAAATAGTGAGGACACTGTTCATTGACTATTTATTACCTGGTTAATGTGGAAAGTTTCCAGCTTGACCTTGCATTGATGAAATAACTTACTTTCATGTATTACCATGCCCAGGTGAAGTTGTCTGGTGGCAAGACTCAACATTCAACTGCTCCTTTTGTCGACGAATTGTACGAGAGGTTGAACGAGATGTTGAACGAGTATGAAGTGATCGTTTCTCGTTGGCCAGAATATATTTCCATCTTGGATAATGTATGTTCCTTCTACTTTTTTCTTATTTAGAATGTTTATTCATCTACAACAAAAAAAGCTTGACATATGTCAACAACAGGCCATTGCAGATGTGGAGAAGGCAATTATTGACGCTCTGGAGAAACAGTATGTTGAAGTGTTGACACCGCTGAAGGACAGTCTTGGACCCAAATTCTTCGGGTTCGTACAAAAGCTAGCCAAACGAACAGGGGATATCTACTTTGTTCCTGAGGAGGTAACTTCAAATACTAGTTTCCAAATTTGCAGAAACGATATAACCTTACAACTTATTAGTGATCCAGAAATTCTCTCATTAACGAATCAATTAATGTCTTTTGTTTTTCTGGTTTCAGCTGGGGGTACTCCTGAATTCCATGAAACGGATGCTTGATGTCCTGCAGCCAAAGATACAAGCACAGCTGAATTCCCGAACTTGTTGTTTTCCCGATGGTTCAAATTCTACCATTGGTGATACCCTTGGTGAAATAAGCGTGATGTTGAGATCGAAATACAGAACTTACCTGCATGCTGTTGTAGAAAAGCTCATTGAAAATGTCAGTTCTTCTTTTTCTGCTGCATTATTCATTCTATTTCTACCCAGTTACGTAAAAATGACTTGTTAGACTATGGGGCGTTCGTGTTCACAAATGGCTTTGTGTAACCATGTTGTTATGCAGACAAGGATGCAGCAGTCAACAAAATTAAGGAGGATAATCCAAAACTCAAGTGAAACGTTGGTGGAGGCAGATGTTCGGAGCAGAATGCAGCCACTTACGGATCTCTTGATAAAAACCATAGATCATCTGCATTCGGTCGTAGAACCTCATGTATTCATTTACATTTGTCGAGGTTTATGGGATCGAATGGGGCAGGAAGTACTACGTTTTCTGCAGAACCGAAGAGAAAGCAGAGCTGGGTACAAATGCTCACGGATTGCAGTTTCAGTAAGTTCGCTACCATAACCTGCAAAAAATAGATCCCATCTCTTCAGGGCATTGTTGTTTCATCACAAATTGCATGCTGTTGAAATTTGTTGCAGGTGTTGGATGACATATTTGCATCTCAAATGCAGCAGTTGCTTGGAAACACAATCCAAGAGAAGGATTTGGAGCCACCCAGATCGATAAAGGAAGCGCGGTCAGTGCTTTGTAAAGATGGCGTGAACCAACAGGAGAACAACTACTACTACTAGAAGTCTATACATATACGTACCGAGCATAAGAAGTGATTGTTGTTGTTGTGCACAGAAGGTAAAAAGTTTCATACGGTTTTTTGGAGGAGTTACATACCAATGCCATGCATATAGATATATAGATAGGAACCACAGAATCTGGGAAGTTTCCTTTCCATCTGCCCTTTTGTTTCAAGCCACCACACCACCTTGGTGATCAGTCTTGTCCCACCATTAAAAGTGTAATAGAATTTACTTGAGTATTTTAGATGTTTTGATGTATCTTGCCTTGGATTACTGTAAATCCAACGTATTTGAATGTATTGATTAGTGAAGGAGTAGGATTTCCGAGTCATATCTGCTCAAGAAGTTTTGTGCTCACGTTGAAGGTGGGATGTAGTGGTACAGCAGTGAATTCACTGTCTTGTTATGGAAACTATGAAGTGGTTGCTTTAACTTTAAAACAAAGAGGAAAGGTGCTCGAAATCTTACGAAAGAACTTTTCTAACTTCGGAAAAGAGTTGATCGAAATCAATCAGTGTATGAAACAGAAAAGGTTCGAATAGCGTTGGAAAGCTGAACTGGAGCCACTCTCCTCACGTATCTAACTACTGCTTTGGTGACTCATTTTACATTACCGAATGATAATGGCGAATTATTGTTCACCTGCGCTTAAATTGATGTGGCCAAAACCCACCTCTGTCATGATAGTGACGAGTGATGGTAATGGGGCGGGGCGGGTACCTCAATACTCATACTCCGTCCCACGCTACTACGGATCGGGGCAGGTAAAACCTGTATGGGTACGGAGCGGGACGGATCGATCCACTCTTATATCTTATTTGAAAAAAATGCACGCAAAATTTACTTTTTATGATAAAATGAAAGGAAAAACATTCTATATATGAAAAATAGTGAAAATAGAATGAGTAACTGATTCTAATCCGTTAAAAGATCGACTCTAACTAGTTGAAGAAAAGTCAAATAGGAGAAATATGTATAGATATTGCAAGAAATTGAGGTAGAATGGACGAAGAACGGGGCAGAACGGGTCGGAAGTAGATACTCATGCCCCGCCCCATGCTACTGCGAATCAGGTAATACCCGCCCCATCGCGGGCCAGATCACCCGCGGGGCGGGTTCAAATTGGCATCACTAAGTGACAACGATGCTTCACATAAATAAGACCAAGAATTGATTAGAATCAATTCCCCTTGGCTATTTGTATGGGTACACATGATAACGTTTTGACGCTTCTTATCCGTTGTTTGATGTGTAGGAAGACCGATTGAGGTATGTAGAGGGGTGCGTAAACACCATTACCATTTCTCCATACTTTACATGCAACACAATTGTTCAAATTGCAAAACGAATGATCGAGGGAAGTATACAATTGGTGGTTGTTTTAACTAGTTGAGGAGGGGGATTGCAACTTTGATCAAGTGGTTCTTGACTTGTGTAGCAGGGGAAAGAATCACAGCGTGGGAGCGATGGTTCATGCAATAATGTGACTGTGTGACGAGAATATAATAATATTATGAGGAGAATTATTAGGTGAAAGCGGGAAAAAAGTGGAATTTCTTCCGACAGGTAACAGATGAAGAACATGAGATCAATGTATATGGGGAGCCAAATGTATGCGTGTGGCTTCCAATATGCCAAATGAACATGTTCCAATATGCCTTATACCATACTCTTATGTTCTGTTTTGGACAATCCACTTGTCACCTTTTGTTAGAAATGCTCAGGTTACGAAAATTAGTAGCATATCCACAATTATTGATGTATCATTGTCGACAACGAAATCGAAAGAACAATAGCGCATACAATAAATTCATGAGTTGTGGAGAATGAAGTGGGATTAGAGATTCATTTTGGATGATGCAGTTTCGTGCATTTTATATACAATTTTCTTAAATGGATATCAGTTTTTTGACTCTCGTGTAAGTCGTATGTATAATGTCTATATTATAAGATAAAAGATTAACGCAATATTATTGTTTGCCAGATTAAATGAAGAGTTCAAGATTATGGCCGGTGCGGTGCAGGAACAAAAGAAGAAGAGGGAGCTCAAAGAAAACTAATGAAATTTATACTATCGTTGTTACTGTTAGTATGTTTTTTAAAGTATTGACGAAAGCACCATTTATATAGGCATAAAGAGTATGATCAATTAACACCAATGTTGTCAAAAGCGTGGCTTTCCGTAGAAGCGTTTTGGCGATATGTTAAATTCTTAAGATTTTAAGTTTGAAAGCGTAGATTTTGACTATAAGCAAGGATGGAAATACCATACCGTACCAGTAGTTCGACCAGAAAAACCTCCTACCGGAGGCTAAACTAGTAGGCAATATTTAGCGGTATGAAGCGATTGAACCACAGTTAAACCACAAATTTAGCATAAATATCCTACCGCTGACTTTTCCGGTACAACCTCCGGTACGATATTTCAATCCTTACTTATAACTTATAAGTGAAAAACACGTATTTATGTAAAAGCGTTTGAATGAATCTAAAATCATGAAAACATAACTTTTTAATTTTTAAAACATAATTTTGACTGCATTCAATCAGCACGGTTCAAAGCTAAAGAGATTCTATCAAAAAAAGCTAAAGAGATTACTATGACGCAAACAATCTTTCTTCAAACGGACAAAATGATACAAAGGATCAATTCCCTTTCAAAATGGTACAATTGTATTTGTACGCACTTTTTCTCCTAACTTCGAACTTAAGATTTTTATTATGTCTATATTATACGATTTCAAAATGCCATTTGCGGCTAAGCTAAGAAGTAACACAGATCTTTGTCTTCTTCTTCATCGTCCCAGATTGTTGGAGGAAGGAGGCAAAGCAAAGCACATTTATAAAAACCAAAATTTAACATACTCATCCATGTGGTCAACAGACGTTGATATTGTGACACTCACACTATCACCGGTCGATATTACTCGATCAAAGGCTTATTACTAATAGCTCATATAGGTATATTGACTTTTCTCCCCGGCCACGTTGATTGACCATTTCTCGTCTCCGGCGGCTTCATCAGAGATCCTTGAACAGCTTCCGGACCTGTTCCAGCGTCACGAAAAGCACCACCGTGAACGGACCCTGCCGCGAAATCGTCGGAACAAACCCTTTGTAGAGCGCCATGGGGCCCTCCGCCCTCACCGTCTTGATCGCGCAATCCAGCGCGCCGGCGTACGGCGCCGCCTTCCCTGCATCCACCTTCATGTTCATCACCCGCGTCTTGATCACATCCACCGGGTTCGAAACCACCGCCGCCACGAACCCCGCCGCGAAGCTCGCCGTCACGTGGGTCCCCAGCCCGTCTCCCATCACCCCTTTCTCCAGAATCGTCTCCTTGAACTGGTCGTACGACGCCAATTGCGACGCCGTCACCAGCATTGCCCTGTTCACCGTCATCGCCGACCCGCGCCACAGGCTCCCGATCCCTTCCTGCCGCGACATCCGCGCGATCGCGTCCACAACGCTGGTGTAGTTCCGCCGCTGCGCCGCCGGGAGGCGGCCGTCGGCCTGCATCCGCACCATGGCGAGGTCGGCGGGGTTTCCCACGGCGGCGCCGATCGCGCCGGCGATCAGGCCGGCGGAGATCTTTTTGGGGAGCGGCATGATTTTGGTTGAAGGGTCGGTCCATTTCTGCTTGAGGATGTCGTAGATGCCCATCCGGGTAGTGGAGTAGAGGGTCTGCCGGAGGACGGTGGCGGAGACGCCGGAGAACAGGGCCTTGACGCCTTCCTGCTGGACGATTCGAGCGCCGACCGCAATTGGGCCGACGCGGGGCGGCGCGGGGATGTGAATTGAGGTCCCGTGGTGGTGGTGAGGAAAGGCGAGGGCTGGTCGGAGGGCGGTTGCGGAGGCAGAGGATTCGCCCTGGAGCTGCATCCGGACCTTGATTAGGTCGATTGGGTGGGTGGAGCAGCCGGCGACGATGGAAGCCACGCCTCCCTCGAGAAATCCTTTCAAACCCATTTGTAGGATTAGGAGTCTGAATCAAATTTTGATTAGCAGGGAGAATCAATTGAAAAGCAGGGGAAGATTAGATTGGATTAGCTATTGGGAGAGGAAATGGAGATGTGGGTGGAAAGGAGGAGATGGGAATGGTGGCGGAAGGCGACGGCGGAGAAGTGGGGGACGTTTGGACGCTGAGACATATGCCGGTTGCGGCGGAGGGATTTGTAGAGAGAGATTATAAATAGTTGGTATGGGAAGGGAGAAGAAGGTTGGGGGAAATGGAATCGATGGTGAGGAGAGGCAGAGGATGGAGGGGAAGAGTATTTATAGAGAAGATTGGAAGGGAAAGGATGGAGCTCTTTTTTTTCTGGGGTTTGTTTGTGGGGTTGAGGGCTTTTTACATTTTGCAGTTGTTACGCGATGTAGGGTTGATTTTGGGGTATATGATGCCATGCTAATGTTGGAAACGTCTTTCTGTTCTTGACTAAGATATCTCGTCTCTTGCCTTTAATATTTGTGGAATCTTTGGGGGATTGATTTCCTTGGATTTTGATTTTAAGGTCTGGAATTTTCCCCAAAATTTCCTATACGTGGGATATCTTCCTTCTACCCTGTTTAGTGTTTACATTGCTCATTAATTTATCAATGATTTTAAAATCGTAATGAAAGTAAAAAGTTATTGATAGCGTATTTTGTATTAAAACTATGTAGGTACAATTTAAACTAACTCGGAAATGTAGCAAGTTTGGATCCAAGAAATAAGGAGCTAAGGGAATACAAGGTGGAAGATGTTTATTTCATGGCTCATAAACTAACTTAAGATAAATGTTTAACTCATTTCCAAAACTCTTGCCAAATACATTTTCGAATTCCATAATTTTTTGGTAACAAAACCAAATACTAGGTTTTTAACTTGACATGACGACTTGGTTGTCTACATATTCTCAACTAGTTTTGGTCGAATCCTATATCGTCTAGTCTAATTGATAGATTCCGATAATTTCTTCAATGTACCTCTTGTTAACTCGTTACATGTATCGAGTCTCAACCCAACCAATTCAATTAGTCTCATGGAACTAGGTTTGACATAGTTGTAATGTATGACTTTTTCTACAAAACCAAACCTTCTTCACATTTGACCCCTTGGTGCAGTTGCAACGTCCCACCATTAGAAATGAAGAAACTTAATTCGTTTTTCATCACCAACATCAAGCGTCGCTTTGGCCGAGTGGTTAAGGCGTGTGCCTGCTAAGTACATGGGGTTTCCCCGCGAGAGTTCGAATCTCTCAGGCGACGGTTCTGTTGTAATTTTTTTGACTTTTTCTTTCTTGGTTTTCCATTGACTCGATTCCTTACGTGACGTACGTAAACGAAGCTACAAATCAAAATTGACCCTCCGCCTCCCTCTAAAGTCCCGACCTTCTTCTCCCGTCGATTCCCGACGCCGTGTTAAAAAAGAGTCGCCGAACCGGAAAAAAGGTCATACTTTTCTAGCAGGCGAGTCGAGCCCTGTTGCCAACACAAATAGACACTGCCATTTCGCCGCATCCAATGGTCGCTAGTTGAGCCGTTGACGGACCGCCAATTTCTTCCCTCCCGCCGCCGACAAGTCCGACGCCACCCATTCGATTTCATCACACACGCGCTGTAATCAATTGTCAATTGACGCCTTCTTTCTGACCAATAACCCTTGGAAATGTTTTACTATTTGGAAGTCGTCCCTCGTAATTAATAAAGCGGGAAGTCGTAAGTTCTTTCTTTTCCAGATGAATCGTGTCCTTCATCTAGCCGCTATTACGATTTCGCTTTGCTCAATCAAACATTCAGCTGACTTTTTGGTTGTGATCAGGCCTGCTCATACTTCATCCCCCTGGGCCATGGTGATTGCTGTAAAATCCAATCACTATTTGAAACGTAATTCAGGCTGCTGCTGCTGCTGTATGTACAGGCTGTTTTGCTCTTCCAAACGTAACCAAAACAGCTGTGTTCGTTCAAAGAGAACAGCTTCCTTCCGTGTTTGTGTGTTCTTCTTCAAAGTTCTGACAACTGGGTTACTTCTAAGGCACTACTTCGATCAATTTTGTTCGTTCAAAGGCATCTCTTGGGTACCTTCATAACTCTCCCACAGTTGGTGCGGAGGAGTCTTTCCTGTAAAATGTTGGCATTCATCATCCTTACAAATCAGGATCACAAGTGCATAAACTAGAACATGAGTGCGTGACAAGATAAATGTGCATAAGTCAGCTGAGTTATCGTGTATAAACTAGAGGGTTGATGGGTATAAACTATAAACTAAGACATGCATGTGTACAAATCAAAGTAGAAACTAGGAGGCAACGATTAAGATGGTGGAATGTTGAAATACAAGATACAATGTTGCGAATTAACCACCATTAGCCATGGGTATTGGTTAGGTTGCGCGATGATTGCATCTCTTATCTCCAGTCAATAATGATGCGGGAAACAATGCAGTCAAAATCGCGATTCTACCTAGAAGCGAAAAAGGGTAAAATCGTAAAGCGTAGAATCAAAGCGTAAAAGTTTAAGTTTTTGACGCATACTGAAAAATAACTAAAAATCTATTAAGTAGGACATATGCTATGCAAAATATGAATGCACAGAATTTAGATAAGTCAATAAATATATGCGATTTGTGCCTAAAATAGAACAACTTATAGAGTCGCGGACTGACTCTCGAAGCACGGTCTCGTCTATCCCCATAGTATGTATGAACTGGTTGACCCGCCGGCCCCCTTGAGACCCATTTTGCAGAACGACGAGAGAGAGGTGTTGCTTTACCTCGGAGTGTATTCCAAACTCCCAAGATTCACCTGTAACCCCTTTCTTCTTTGTTCTTGGCTTGCGCCTCCAACCAATAAAGAAAAATATAATTAGTTTGTAAACATAAATTTTAACAATAAGCCACTTTTCCCACTATGCTAATTAATTTGGGAAAAGCCTAGCTGGATAATTAGATTACTCTATCGAAGTTGAGAATGCATCCAAGTACCTTATATGTATCTTTTAATCTCCAATGTATCATATTGTTGGTGATTTACTTTTAAAAATATACTTTTTATAATTAATCTCATGAAAAGAATACCCATTTAGTGAACTAAAAGCGTAAAGCGTTTTGGAGAACTAGAAGCGTAAAACCGTAAGATTTTAAGTTTTGAAACGCAATTTGGTACGATTTTTTTTATACACTTGAGTTTTTATATGGAAACGAAAACGTTTTGGTGACCTAAAAGCATAAAATCGTAAGTTTTTAAGTTTTAAAGCGCGATTTTGACTGCATTGGGGGGAACAAGAACGAATCTAGAACAATATTTTTTTAGGTTGGTAGTTTGAAACAGATTTTCCTTTGAAGTAGGAAGCAAATTGCTAATAGGTAGGGATGGCAATTTCGACCTGACCCGTTTTACCCGACTTGTTTGACCTGTTTTGGGGCGGGGCTGGTATGGGTAGTCTCATCGACCCGACCTGCCCTGACCCGTCCCATTCTCGACCCGTTCTTGTCTAAATCACATGTAATCTTAGTCAAATTACTTAGAATTTTCTTTTATTGCATCATATTTTAGCTATAATAAAGTTGTAAATTAGTGAAAATCTCAATTTCTCCAATAATTTAACTACAATTGTCATAATATTGTTTGTTTTCTTAGTCTTATAATAAAAATAACGAATATTTCTAATGTTTTTCATATAAATTGCATACCCATTGGGTCGACCTGTCCCGACCCGCGACCCGTGATCAATTACCTGACCTGGACCCGACCTGCTACGAGGCGGGTCTGGGTACCAAGAAACCCGCCCCGAACCTGCCCCATTGCCATTCCTACTAATAGGACCTACAATCTCACAATTCCAGCCAATACCGTAGAAATTGATAGACTCATGACTCGTCTGAGTCATATGTTCTTGGTCTGTGAAATGAGCACTCAAACATGAAATCCGCCATAGTGCATCAGTACAAACAAAGCAAGATGACAAGCGTATTCTGGCGTATTATGGTTCATCTGAGAGAGTGCCGTGGCCACGGATGATCAAATGATAGCGTATTAAGGCTAACAAATATCACCCCGACGGGCACCTGTACTATACTAGAGGCAAATGCGCAAACAAAGCAATATAACAAGCCATGCTGAGACCAAAAAATAACGGAGCCCAGAACGATGATTCCCCCAGAACAGAAGCAGAAGGTAAGAGTAAGACGAGTCGACCGAAGGCTAGTTTCTATGTACAGTTTACATAATTGCAGTTCTGGCCAATGTGAAAGCAGATCGAGATTGTAACAACGGTACAAGCTCCTTACTCAGGACAGGGTAGTAAATCACCTATAAAATACAAGGTCCCAGCTGCAATTCGTTTTGATTGCCTCCTCCAATTCCGCGGCCTGATCAAAATCAACCTTGAAGGAAACCATTGCGATGCCATCTTTACCCGTTTCGTAATCTTGTCTGATGTCTGCAACTTGAAAGGACTGTAACTGTACAGGCACAAAATATATGGAGAAAGAGTGTGAGCAAACATACAGAGATTCGCCAGATTAAATGTTAAAAAGATGCAAACTTTTTGGAGATTCAGCTGGCTGATGTAAGAACTTTAGAATGCTGAAACCGAGTAGAGCAACTACAATAACGACAATGTAATGCAGCAGGTTTAAACCTGATGATTAAGAATCCCCAAGAGCTCGAACGGAACTTCCACTCCAAGTGAAACCTACAACAACATTTTGAATGAACACCTCCCGTGAAACTAAATCTGACGATTCTGTGAAGATTCAGGGAGAACGATGAAACGAACAGCCAAAGCAATGATACCTTGGATTTCAAGAGCTGGGTTGGGGCATTCCTCAAGCATTCGGCAGCTACTCCACCATAAGCCCGGACTAATCCTCCAGTCCCCAACTTAATCCCTCCAAAATGCCTGCACAATGGAAATCCCCAATTTCATATCTTTACCCAAATCAATTTATATCAAATAAAAATTCATCAGCATTTCCTTTGTTATCACCTGATTACAACCACCATTACTCTATCAATCCCAGAAGATTCAATCGCAGATTGGATTGGCTTCCCAGCAGTTCCCGACGGTTCGCCATCGTCATTGCTCCGGAACTGATCTCCCACCTTATAGGCCCAGCAATTGTGCGTGGCACGAGGATCTCTGACCTTCCACATAAGAATTGAACCATCAACAAGAAGCAGAGAGGGAAATACCGAATTAAGCCACAAACAGAACGGAACAGAAAACAAACGACGACGAGTTTGTAAACCTGATTGAGGAAAGCGAAGGCGGACTGTTCGTTGGAGATCGGGCCAGCAATGGCGATGAATTTGCTCTTTTTGATTTCCTTTTCGAAGATTACTTTCTCTTTTATCGTCGTGAACGCGCCGGCAGAATTTCCGCCACCGCTACTTGTGGTGGCCATGGCTCGCCAAGCGGAAATGGCGACGACGGAGGCAGAGGGAAGGAGGAGAGAGCGGTGGCGGGTCAGACCGCAGCAACGGTGGAAAGGGAGGTGGTGGGCGCGGCTCGGTTTCGGCGTTGTGAGATACATTTGCTGCCCGTCGTTGGCTTGTCCAATGAATTGACTCGCTGCCAATTTGTTAAGGGGGAAAGCCATGGCTGTGTTTGGGCTTTACTTCATCAGAAATGGGCTGTTGAGGAGCGAAGCCCATTCTGACATATAACTCCGTCTTGAATATTGACTTGGAAAAGCCTTCAGCATAATCACTGATCGCATTCAGAAGGCTAGTCAATGTTAAAGAAGACGCTAGGCGCTATGCCACTATTTAGGCGAAAAGGCACCACCTAGCGCTCAAGCCGATTAGTCGTTGTGTGAGCGAGATTAAACGTTAAAAAAAATATGATAGATAAGTCATATTCCACAAAAATTCAAGTCGACATATCATTATTCATCCATTCATATAGACATACAACCCTTTTCCACAATCCCAAACATCCCAAGTCCCCAACCATTAGGACGAATCTCGCCTGTCGAATGATGAGGGGGAGCGGTTGGTCGAATGGAAATGGGAAATAGAATAGGGTTTGTGATTTCCACAAAAAGGCTACACTTTCTCCTTTTATTAGTTGTTTTGGGCGTCACCCACCACATTGAAAAAGCGCCTCCGAGCGCCTAGGCGCCGATTATGCGTTTTCCACGGAGATTAATCATTTATCACGCCTAGATCAATCGCCCAGGGCTAGACGGGACGATTTCCTCCTGCTCAGCTATTAATCGCGCCTAGGTGAAAGATTAATCGCGTCTTCTTGAACACTGATGCTAGTAAACATGATCAACGCATTGCAGCAAGCTAAGAGCTTCTACCTTTTTTTTATTCGTCACCCTGCAACTTGATCAACGCATTGCAGCAGATTTGCCACTTCTGAAATATTATCTGCCTTAACAAGTTGAGAAGGTTTCAATGACCATTGACCAATATCATTTGGCAAAATTCTGTCCCAAAAGAAACCATTCTGACTAGGGCTGTCCATTTGATTTTGGTTTTAACCAAAACCAAACCAATTAGAAAGTTAATGGTTTCAGTTTTTCGGATTTAAACCAATAAGCAACTTAATGATTTTGGTTTGGTTAAAACCAAAAAACCAATAGAAACCATTAAGAAACCAATAAGAATAAAATTATTTGTCAACAATTTTTTTTTTCTTTTGACACGCCTGCCAACCAATAATTTGTAATAGCAATTTACCATTATTATGACGTTTATTCAATAAAAAGGCGGGAAATGGGAATAAATATGAGTGTATGAGTACATGTTGGATTTTTGGTTATCCAAACCAAAACCAAAACCATTAAAGCTCTTATTGGTTTTTGGCAAACCGAAAACCAATAAGAGCCTTAATGGTTTTGGTTTTGGTTTTTGGGAGTTTGATTTTTGGTTTTTCATTCTTAATGATTTTGTTAACCAAACCAAACTAAATTGACAGCCCTAATTCTGACTCTGAGGAAGCAAACAAGCGAACAATGTATCAGCAAGGAAACCGAGATTAGAAAATCGAGAGTTATCCTAGGGAGGAGAATATATTCAAATAGAAATGTTTAATTTCATGTAAAGTTGCCACTTCATAGTTACCCAAAACAATATCGATAATAATGGGATTCCAAAATACCTACTGTCCTCTAAGACTCTACAGAAAGCTATGAAAATGTGAGAAATATCATAAGAGGATGGGAATAGAGGATTCAAGATGGTTTCAGCTTTATCTACTTGGGATTGCCACCATGTTTCCCCCTTATCCATGAACACTAACGCTCTGTTTGGCAACAAGGGGGGTGCAAATTGCAGGAGGGTGCAAGTTGAGGGGTAAATTGCTGGGGGGTGCAAATTGCTGGGGGGTGTAAGTGGAGGGGTAAATTGTTGTTTGGATGAAAAAGTAGGGGGGGTGCAAATAGAGTGAAAAGTAAGTAATTATATTATTTTAAAATATATTTTAAAAATAGATTTTAAGATTACAAAATAGATTTTAAAATTTTAAAATATTATCATAAAATAATAAAATAAATATTACTATATAATAATAAATATACTTTACTAAAAATAGTTATTATATAATAATGCTCAAATAATAATTAATTATGACAATTGTATAATCATTGATCGAGCGATCTCAAAACTCGAAGCTCAACTTGTAACTGGTCATCCTATATAGGGTTTTCGTGTCTAGTTTAATCTTAAATTGTCAAACTTAGTCAAACACGTTCGAATTTGTAAGTTTTAACTATTTAGTCAAATAAACTGAGTTAACCAAACAATTTCTCTCTATATTTTCCACAAACACCTCGTATCTCTAATTTTCAATGCAAATTCGATTCAACCAAGAGATTTAGATTTGACTTGACGAATAAACTTGTTTCTAGAGTCAAATGGTCAACCCCGAATAATGTTTACATTAATGATATTTATAAAAAAAAAGAAATTGATAATATTAATTATTATATAATTATATATAACACAATTAGAAAAACAAAATTCCATAATTCCCCCCTCCCCCTCTCTTCCTTCCTTCCCTTGCACCCCAATTTGGGGGGTAAGCCGAAACAGTAAATTTGCACTCCCGTTTTGCACCCCCCTACTGTTCCAAATTAACCAAACAGGTGCAAATGTGTTGGAAACTGTATTTACCCCTCACATTTGCACCCTCCTCTCATTTACCCCTCTTCCCAAACAGAGTGTAACTAATGATTAAAACAGGAAGATGAGGTAGAATTAATTAATGAGGAAAGCCAAGACCTAAAGATGTCATCCAGACAAAATGGCCAGAAATGATGCCAACTGAGATCCAAGGCAACAGGTTCTCAGTTGAAGTTCCAAGAGCAAATTAAATACAATCACAGGCTTTCGACAATGCATTCATGCAATCAAGATGTAGAGAAGAGATGCAGGAGTTGGTCCTGCAGCTCCAGATCCTTTATGATGAGGATTCTGGTAAAACATGAATTTCAACATCTGGTATTTTTCTTCATAAATTAATCTTGAACATGTAAGCGGAATTAGAGCGGACATTGTTCTTAGGAAGATACTAACTCAGGACCCCGTGGTACAAGGCGTAGAAGACGCATTGAAGGAGATAGAATTTGGGGAAAAGTCTTCATCTGGAGAAACCACTCGCACCTGCCAGAAGGAAAGCATTGAATGGTCAGAGGATATGAACAACATTGAGGCAGAAAGTATTCATGTAAGCACATTAACTTTGCAAACTTGAGACAATGGAGCACATCTGTTGAGACACCAGGCATCTTTGTAACACTTTATGCGTCACCTTCAAAAGTATAATGAGATGAAACATGAATTCTCATAACAGATGGAGAGAAAGCAGAATAATTGACTCATTAAACTAAACTGCAGAAATGGTGACTGCTGGACACCACTAAGGCATATGTACCAACATACTGAATGCCTGATGGTGGCTTTGGTCATTTGGTACCATTTCTCTCTTGTCTTTCTATATTGCCATCAACTGCCGGAAACCCAGACATAGAAACAAAAGATGGACGATGAAACCATCTATCATTATCTTTCACTTGCAAAAATTTGAAATTGTTTCAAACTGATTGTGTATGTGCCACTACCTAACAGTTAAGTCAGTGATGTCCTTGCAATTTTTCAATTTCATAGTCCCGTAAGAACTACACAACAAACAACATGCACGATTTCTCTACTGTACATGCCCTCTTGCAGCAGCATTGAGAGCCATCTCTAGCATGCACTTGCCTTTATACCCTTCCATCTCTTCAACCCACAACACACACTTCATCCTCCCACCCATTATCACCATCTCTGCCCTCAACACCTTAGCCTTCACTGTCCTCACCGCCTTCCCAACATCCTCCATTAGCTTCCTCCTGTCTTCACAGCTCAGCATCACCTTCACAACCTGCTGCTGCTGCTGTTCTCCCTTTCCTTCCTTGTCTTCAATACACACAACACTGTCGTCATCATCGCCACCAGGATACAAGCAGTCCGACCCACCACCGCATATTGCATTCAGTTCAAATGCTGTCGACTTCAGCTGCTTCAGTTGCCTGATGGTTTCTTCAAGCACTGATGCTTTGTTCTTCTGGTGTGAACATAGGTCAGCTTGAGATTGGTTGAAGTTTGAACTAGGAATAGAGACAGAGTTAGGAGAAAGTAATTATTACTTTGATGATATTAGGGAGGATTGTGCGCAGGTCTGAGTACATGCTGTTCATTCGAGACCTTCGATCCCTCTCAGAGACTTTGTGCTTCTCTTTGGCGTCTTCTTTGGATACTCTTCTCCTCAACGAATGCTGTCTGTAAGCATCAAGGGAACGATAGTCGATTGGGTTTGGTTGTGCTCTTGAGTTATAGAAACTTTTTATGCGATGTGCCTCTTGTATCTGTGGAGAAAACGAGAACGTGAATCAACTACGTTATAGGGGAAATAGAAAACAGGACAAAGTGAAATTGTCTGCATGCAATTAGGCAAAGACTAAGCTACCTGCCGTAGAGAAACCATTTCAAGAATGCCAAGTCAAGCTTGGGCATCAA
Source organism: Linum tenue (assembly GCA_946122785.1). Classification (NCBI taxonomy): domain Eukaryota; kingdom Viridiplantae; phylum Streptophyta; class Magnoliopsida; order Malpighiales; family Linaceae; genus Linum; species Linum tenue. The sequence goes on along the minus strand of CAMGYJ010000005.1, from coordinate 33,167,041 downwards.
GTTGCTCCAAAAGGGTAACAGATTCTATTGCAGGATGAGTGTTGCAGATCACAGCTTTGCTTGTTGTAGGAAGCTTTGCAATGTTACTTAGTCACTGTCTCCTGAAAGGAAATTTATGAGATGGGATTCACAAATATATGCAAGCAAACCAATGAATGTACTATCAATACCCAAGATCAAACAATTTAAAGCACTTGATTCCCTTGATCATGTGATCTGGAGAACTTAATGCTATGCACGAAAAAATGCCTTTCTTTTCAGCATCCTGCATTGTCATTTATCTTCACTATTCAATACCCCTCCAATTGAAGCTCTCGACTTTCACAATCCAAGATGAACAGCAGAGGCTGGATTTCCAACATGACAAAAAGGTTACAAACAAACGGATTTTGATACCTCTTAAGACCTATATTAGCTGAAGTTAATTTAGGGAATAAATATCCCAAAGGATATGAATGCCATTAGCAGCTACAAAGAAATTCAAAAGTGTGATTCATCTCCACAAGTTATTTCCAGTGGAAACCCTCTGCTTCAGCTGTTGCGTCATTTATGCAGATGAAGAAAAACCTTGATCATCTCGACATGTTAGAACATATAGGTTATGCTGTTCTAAATGACAACCCATTGCAGTGAATCATTGGACATTCAATGATTTTGCCTTACAAAAAGATATCACAGACAGTTATAGTAGAAGAAATAGTGTGAGATGGACAGCTTCATTCCAATGTTACTAGACCACGCCACAGATTGTTTGAGATCAGAAACTGAACAACTATGGACTGTTGGAAATCCGAAACTTGAAACAACAATCATCCAATGGCTTCATAAAGCCAAAGGGTACTAAACTGCGAAAGTTGAAAGATTAACATGGACATTTGAAAAGTACACTACTTCTTTGTTTTCCTACCCTGGTTAACATGTGAGAACTGAGATCAAAAGATGAACATGAACAAACTATTTTCTTGCCATGCTCAGGGAAACAAAACCCCAAAATTCCAGCCAATGGCTGACCGCTTTTCATCCTACCACAGTCAGCTCAAAACCATATCTACCCAAAATATGAACAAGCCTATGCCGCCACAGAATTTCCTTAACCCTCATTTCGCCCACGATCAACCCATATTCTTCATAGAAACATACACCTCATCCTCCCCCAAGAAGAACTCCAAATCACCATCACTATAACCTCCATTATCAGTCTCATTCGCCCCCACACTTTCTCCAAAGATCATTCCTTCAACAGTCGTGGCAGCAGTGTTTCCTAATTTGGCATCTGAATCCTGAGTTTCCAGCCTCAACTTGCTGCCCTGCCCTGTTCCCATCATCTTCCTCGGTCTTTTTAGAATGGACTTCCGATAAGTTCCCTTCTTTCTTCCATTTCTCACCGCCGTGTCACTGCTACCCTGCCCATTATCTGCAGAAGCCCCACCTCCTCCTTCACTTCCACAATGTTTCTTCCTCTCACTCTCTTTCTCCTCACCGCCATTCTCCTCCGACGAACTATCATCAGAAATTTCCATCACATTCTCCTCCGGCCGAAACCCCTTCACTCCACCTTTACTGCCACCACCGCCATCGCCTCCTCTACCTTCGCCTCCGCCGCTCTGCTCACGCAAATAGTACTTAAGAGGAAAACACCCATACCCACAATAATACTCCTCCCGGTTTCCTTCAGCCACCGGCGGAGGCGACCCAACCGCTAACCCATGAAACCCTTTCCGGCAATTCTGACACCTGAGGCAGCAATCCTCATACGCGCTCTCATACTCGTACGCATAAAAGCAGTAAGGGCAAACCGTCCAAAATGTGCCCGAATCCCCCTTCGATTTCCCACCCTCTCCTTTTTCTTCTTCTTCGCCCGGATTCGCTCTCGGTTCCTCTCGAGATTTCCCTTTGTCCTCCGCCGCCATGGCCGACCAAGCGGTGAAGACGTGATCGAAGGCTTCTTGGCAGAAGGGGAAGCTGTTCTTGGAAGGGTGAACGAGGGCCAAGAGCTTGGTGAACTGGCTTCTCATGCATGCTCGGTCGCCGGCCATTGAGTCGTCGAGCTGGAGTACGGAGGCCCAATCGGGTAGGCCGGTGGTGGGTAGGCGGTTCTGGGCGGCGAGGAGAATGTCGACAATGGCGATGATTTGAGGTGGCTCTGTCCGGCTAGGGTCGGCGTTTTGGGCCAAAAGAGCGTATTTCCGGGCGCCGGAGAAATCGCGGAAGCCGAGGAGTTGTGCCGAAAGAGAAAGCAAGGGTTCCGGGTCGGGCTGAGGCTGCTGCGCCATTTTTGCTTTTCTGGCCGCTGTCGCTGTGTGTCTGACAAGATGCGATTCCTCCTGGCTCTGCGATTTTGAATAGACCAGGAAGTTAAAGGGACGGAGGGAGCTGTGGGTTTCCCATGAACATACAAATTTGGCCTTTTCTAGTGCGATCTGTGGGGGGTAGTGGGGAAAAAAATCTAAACGGCAACAGATGGACGGCGGGGATTTCACCTGAAGATCATATCTATTTCTTTCTGGATGTAGCTTTTCTTGTGTATTTGTATATAGTTTATTTTCACATTTATAACCGCTGGAATGGGTAAATAGTAAGTTTGGCCATTTGAATTATTAACAAATTTCACTTCTGTCACCAAAATTAGTTTATTTCATTTATAATCACTAAAATTAGTTCAACAGTTCAAATTTGGTAACTCTCTGTTAGTCTCCATTAATTTTTGCTGACGTGACAGTCAACCTGATAGTTGATCGATAAATATGTAACCATCGTAACAATTACAAAAATAATAAAATAAATCTTTTACAATTTTCACCTCATTTTCAAAACAAATTACACTAAAACCAAAATTGAAATCTCCGATTCTTTTTCCTTATTACAACCGTCGCGGTGTCTTTCTCCCTCCCGTCAACCTCATCGCCCTCACCTCCTCCATCCTCTCCCTCATCGACAGTCGCGCGCCGCCCCGCCCTCCTCACCTCACCCGCCGCGTTCTCCCTCACCCATGCCCACCTCCACTCCCTCTCCCTCCCTCGAAAATCCAACTCTTTGCCAAACACCTCCTATCCTCCCTCCTCCAAACCACCACCTCACCTTGCACTTCTCCCCTCTCACTCCGTCGCTGCCCATTTCCTTCCACCACCGCGACCTCGACCTCGACACCGCTCTCCTCCTCCTTCCCCTTCTCTTCGACCTCCTCCAACGCCACCTGAACATGCTCGACGCCACCTCGTACGAGTACTGGCGCCTCCCCCCTCGCCGCCCACTACTGTGCTCGTAGAAACACAATAACAAATGTGAGGGGAAGAGAACATATTTCGAAGAAGATTCAATTAAAAATCCGTTTCAGCCATGAACTGGGCGATTCAATTCGCTCGCATCAACAAGGACTCCTGGGTGATGATCTTATCGGCGCGGGGAACATATTTAGATGATTTTGGTGATTTCGGAGTAGGAGGTGTCCACCGGATTCGGTGGTGATGGCCGGCGCTGATGGTAATTACGATGGTTGTGGCATGACTTGGAAGTGGGACTGTGAAGTGCTATCTGGTTCGGAGGAGCAGGAGATGGGAGTCGGGGCACCCGAATTGCTGGTTGTCTTGACGAAAATGAAGTCAGAGAATCCTCAGCGCTGGTGGTGACGGAGTAGTCGAGCGGGAATCCTCTCCCGCTCGGGTTTTCCTTTTTGTCATTTAATAATTATATGTTGTTGTGTGAATTTTTTAAATTATATTATGATAATCAGGTGAAAATTTTAAGGGAATAAATTTTATTATTTTTGTAATTGTCACGTCACATATTTAACGGTCAACTATCAGAGATGACTGCCACATAAGCAAAAGTTAACGGAGAGTGACCAAATTTGAACTTTTGAACTAATTTTAATGACCATGAATGAAATAAACTAATTATAGTAGTAAAGGTGAATTTTTTTAGTAATTTCAGTGACCAAACTTGCAATTTAGCCCCGCTAGAATTTACTGCCACAACTTGATGAACAAGTTGAGGAATTACGGGTTGTTGTCCTTATTGTTTCCTTTGTACCTACTTTTTTTTTACAATTCGTCTTTGTTCAAAGGGCGTCGTCGGTGTGTGAAGGAATGAAGATGGAGTTGCTCTACAAGTTCTCAGAAGGTACAATGGAGCTGACAGAAGACAAACAAGTCATATGACCAAAGCTTCCTTTCACTCAGGTAATTCAAGCAACTACATGCATCATGCAAGACTCCACTAGATGGAACTGCGACTGATTACTTCTGTAACTAGTTAGTTGAGTTAGTGATATAGTCTGCCACTTAGTAGTCTGCTACTTGTTAGTTTAATTGATAATTAGTAGTTTATCATTAATGTATAGTGACATAGCTAGGGTTTGGTACATATACAGAGTAACCCACGGAGGAAAATACATATTGTCAACTTCCCACAACACTGACAATTTCTTCTTCTGCTCTCTTCCCTTCTCAAACCCTAGTCGCTATCCAGTGCTAGGTTGCAAGTTTTCTCAAGGTATCAGAGTCTGGTTGTCTACTGATATGATTACTTTTTCTTTTCTATTTAATTTTTCTTGAACCATTTTCATGGTGACTAGCTCCATAACTAGTGAGATGTCGGAGAATACCCAACAAACAATTCTTATTCCACCCATCTCACCTCACTATGAAGACCCATACTCGAATCCCTTCAACTTGGCGTTGAGTGACAACTCAATTCTTCTTGTCGTCGGGTTCAAGCTGAACGACGACAACTACTTCCTCTAGAGTGAGTCAATTAAGGTTGCACTGAGCATAAAGAACAAGTTTGGCTTTGTCCTTCATACGATTCAAGTACCATATGTTTTCTTACCCTTCTTATGGTACATGGGATATGGTAAATGACAATGTGGTTTGGTGGATTAAGAATTCTTTTTCATAAGATATTGTCCCAAGTCTCATCAATATTAAGATTGCATATGATGTTTGGTATGATCTCATAAGTTAATTTGGGATTAACACCAAAGTAATTTACCCATACTATATTGTGATTGTGTTGCTAGAAACTATGAAACATTCATGAAATATCAAGAGCATGGCAAAATGATAAGGTTTCTATTGAGTTTGAATGGGAAGTGTCAGTGAAGATTCTTATTTTTTTATGAATGTGTGTTGAAGTTTAATTAACCAAAATAGTGGAGGGTCCATAAGTTGTGGACTAGAAAATAAGATTGTGTGTAATTGAGAAAATGGGTTAGATGAACATATTCAAATCACAACTCTAAATTTAGCCTAGAAATTCTAGCTCCAATGATACTCTTCTAAATAAAAACAAACAATGTAACCTAAAAGTCTAAAACGTAAACAATTGAACTATGAGGTTTGTTCCCTTGAAAAATTACTAGAGCAGCTGATGGAAAAAGAGATGGACACACAATACAAATTGACTAGTTGATCAATTTGTCTAGTGCTAACATTGCCCGTTTCAGCAACTATTATGGAGAAAACCTTGTCAACAATGGGACAAGTGAAATATGATTTGCACAACAAAATGAGCGATGAATTTCTCGCTGATTGCTTAACTATTTTATTTGAAGGAGAGTAGTATGTTATTGGTATGTATGTAGACTCCATTATTGATGAATTCGCTATATTAAAAGATCGATGTGTACAAATGCTATTGTAAAAATAACCATGATTTTTTACGGTATCTAATTTTCTAAGGAAATGCAGCCCAATGCTCTACTATGTCCTAGATCGGCTGCTGGCCATCGTTGGAGGGTAGGGGAAGATAGTTTGCGGCAGGTTGGGGAATTGAGAGAAGAATCATAGTTGGTAAAGGGAATTTGAGAGAAGATGGAGTGGGTGGGTTGATGGGAAAATAAAGTTACAGTTGGTCATTTTTTAGCAGGAGATAAGAAGATTTGGAGAGAGTGAATGCAAGTGCGGGCTTAAAATAATGGGTTTTAGCCTTCTTAGAGGACTTGGGTATTTTAAATGGGATGGGGGATAAAGAGTTTGTTGTAAAGATGGTGGTGATTGGCTTTGTATTGAAATTATATGGAGTAGAACTAGGGACATGAGGCCCAAGCGAAGTGCAGTTGGGCTGTTGAAGCAATCGGGTGAGGGTGTGGGTGTAATTAAAAATCGTGGGCTCAGATGTTAATACTAGATCCTTTGACAGATTCCCAGATCTAGACAATGTTTACATATATGTTGTTCAGTTGGAAAGGCAACTCAATGGGACAAGTGTCAATACAAGAAAACCAAAAGAGGCTGTAGCACTGGGTGCAATACTGGCAGCTTCCAGGAATAAATTCTCACAGTCCAAAGACAAGGCACACAAGGAGAGTCATTAGAAGGGTTGTTTGGTCATTATTACAAGTAGGATACCCAGGTTACTCAAGAGTGTTGGAAGCTTAAAAATAAAAAAACAAGGAAAGAGTAGGTAAGGCATTTGCTAGAGTTGTCAATGTGCACACAAGAGACAGTCGTGAGTCGACTATCAAAACTTTATGTTCCTTCTTTGTTGGATGCTCCAAGAGTTCACACCTGAGGCCTCTGGCTTCGTGGTCGTGATCTCGATCTGAAGACTGTGACCTCGATGCCCAGCTTTGCATCCTCAGTTCCCCGGTCGTGATCAAGCATTCCCTAGGCATGATCCTCTATTTTTGCACATTTCTCTACACGTGTGCCCTCTTTTGGTACCTAGAACACCCATATCATCTAATACACCCTAATATGCTAATATTTTCTTCTAGGAACGAACAAAGGATATATTCGACGACATATTAACCACGAAGACCATGAAATGACTCAAAACAAACCTAAATATTGACTCTAAATAACACCATTTTGAATGTTATCACTTATCCACAAGGTCAGGCAGTAGGGTATCAAGCCGATAAGACAAGCTTGATACCGAGATGACAAGTTGGCATCATGGCAAGATCCCTAAGACTAAGTTGCGGGAAAGAGGATAGGGTATCATCCCGTCAATGGGGATACCCATGTCTAACTAATAAGACACTTCATCAAGGTGGCTCGGTTAACAAGACGAGGGTTGTACAAGTCGGCATGGAGGGGGCTCCCTCATATCATCAAGGTTGTAGCTGTCCCTACAAAACAAGATGGTTACACCGTGGTGGTCAGCAAGACCTAAGCAACAAAAAGCTAAGTGTGGAGTCATTTGGGGCTGTCAAGGATGTGATCGAGACTTCGTCATTGGGACAAGGTAAGAAGCTTCAACCCCATCCAGTCAGGACAAGACGTCAAGATTCAACACAAACTCAACCTAGTGTCAGGCCATCAAGTACCAACCAGTAACCAAGGCTGGTCATGGGACCCCAAGGCGATGGTTACCAATACTTCATCAAGGCGACAATGAGGATCCCTAGACGATTGAAGCAACCAGCCAGCTAGCGGTTATAACGGCAGTTATATCTGATGGCTAAATAGGAGAAACCTGAGTTGTTAAAATCGACCTGAACAGTCAGTTAGATCGATAAAACCGAGACCCGGGCACAAGTAGGGTTCGCAATATAGGGTTCGCAATATAATTCTTAGGTTAGGAGATCTGAAGTACATAACTAAACACATAACACCTCAAGTTCCCAATATAAGGTTTCAAAAACCTACACTGGGCTATCACAACAAAACACATCAGCAAATTCAAAACATAACTTACTAAGCAAGATTGTTAACCTGTAAAGTAGGTTGCCACTAACACAAGGTTATATCAACCTACAATATGGTTACCACAACATCATCAAGATTCATATCTCTATTCAAATATCTACCATCACAACTCATCATGTTGGCACAGCCTTAACCCAACTGCATTGCATAGCTAGCCACCATGCTTCTCGATCGGTTAGTAGTGACACATAAAACTACTTCTGTGTGAGCTAAAAGGAAACATTGGCCTTAGGTTGATCCACACACCATTAAAAATTTCTGCCAAAATCATTACTTGGACAACAAGATAAAAACTCCATAAAATTTTCAAAACCTTTTAAACCATAACTTTTTCAATATTCTTTCCAATGCTCAAAAACATGTTTGACCATATGCAATTGACTATGCAACATATCATCACCTTTGGTCCCAATCCTGGAAAGTTTAGTGCAAATACAGGTATGGAGTACTTCCTGCCCTTTTGAGGGTGATCAGTCCTCAAGAGTGAATGTAACATACCCATAATGCAGAAAACAAACGAGCTCTGATACCAAACTGTAACACCCTACCCTATACGTTTTGCCTAATCATATTGTTCATACAATTGCAGTGGAATTAATCTTGGGTGTTACATTAATTATCAAAATTTACCCAAATAAAATTTCGACATGAATTACTCGCGTAATGGGCTAACAGTTCTTCCATCTGATCCTGCAAAATAATTCATCTAAATCCATGCATTCATAGACAAACATATACACTCACTGCCATATGCATTGGCTTTTCATAGCCATAGTCACAGTTTCATGTTACCCAACTGCATACCATACTTGTACATGCCATAATCATCACAACTTACACAATTACACAGCTATACACATATCATCAACTTTCCACTCCCGTGGATATCTCACACTACATCAGAAGCTAGTATGCACATGAAAAACGTTCTCAAAACATTTTACAAAAAGGTGTGGATCACTGGCCAAAATCCCGAGTAGTAGTCCAAGCACAGAATAGTTGAAGACCATACCTCATCTTGCCTTCAACTCTTGCTCAGCTCCCACCTATACACCTATCTACTGCTGCTGCTGATGATGATCTGCTTACACATGGCATAAGCAGAGAAAAATGATAAAAGAGGGTCAGCTCATAGCTGAATGAGATAATCATAGCATCGTGAGTTCATAACAGAGCATACCCCTACCATACCCCTTGACTTATGAATATGCATCTTATCATGTTTTAATCATAGGCGCCTGGCTACTCCCATGCTAATTACTCTCCCGGGAATACGGACCAAACATCTCGTGGATGTGGTCATATCGGACCCACCACTGCCGGTGTAGTCATATCGGACCTGACACCACTCTGGGTGTGGTCATATCGGACTCAACACCACTCTGGGTGTGGTCATATCTCATGATGAATCAACGGTCAACACCACATCAGGGGTGTGACATAACATATCATAACGGAGTAATAGCATGGGGAGCCCTAATTACTATGTAATTGACCATGAGACCAAATCACTCTTGCTTGATATCCTTATACATGATTCATATCTCATCTTACTTGATCATAATTCGTTACTTACACATGTAATTGACCCGGCCACAATTGGCTCAACATAGGTAAATCAGGAGTCGTATAATTGCACTTCCTTGGGATAAACCCTCGTGCAAGTCATCCTCCTAGAACATCATAATATCACCATGGGATATATATTTTCCCACTTGTACGTTCAAATACATCAATCATGAAAAATCATACCCAATCACTTTCTCGAGCCATCATAAAGCATATCAACAGTCAAGCCCACAATTTGCAACATATGCACAATCATCAGCATAAACCAGGTCCATATTGATTAGGGCAAGTCAGTAATATCATACAACAGTCCAGAGTTCATCATATAGCACAAAAGTCCATACACCCCTAATCATGTCATTCTAATTCACCTAGGTCAATTCTAAGCATCAATATAATTATCGTGATACAACAAACCCGGTATGCCGTGCTAATCCCTCACCAGTTCTGGTCGTTCAAACACCGGTTTAACCTTCCCGTACTAAAATGTTAATTCCACCAACGAACCCCGAATTAAAATCCGAGACCGTCCTAATATCCCCTGCAGTATCCCCGTCAATATTAGTTCTAGGCTCCGGGTCAAATTCTTGATAAAAGCACATCAAACCCTGGCCGGAGCTAAATTCAGCGATTAGGACCCCGACCTAAATAATAGCCGAAATTCATGGATTAAAACTAGAGGATTGATTACCTCGCTGCAGGAAGCTCGTATATGAAATTTGGGCTCAATCCGGCTTCCGGATACTCCAAAACCCTAATTTGGCTTATCGAGAATTCAAAAAATTCTTGAACCAAAATCTCGTTTTAAAGCTCTAAATCGATAAATCACGATGTATAGATGAATTAGGCATTACTTACGGGATTTTTGGATCACTAGGGCTCAAGAATTTGAGCTTTGGCAATTCTCCCCGAGCTCCCCTATTCTCACCGCGCGCTGCTCTGCTCTCGGTTTCCTCTCGGTGGAGAAATGGAAAAAGAAAGAACGGAATGGAAAAGAATGGTGGGGAGGGGAATTATATATATGAGTGGTCTGTGAGACTGTGACCGAATTATATAAAGTATGTATATAATATATTATATACAATATATTATATATATATTTAATACGTATACTTATCCGATCGATCGATAATCCGATTTTCGTCGAAATACTGCCAAAATGATCGATTTTAAATCGTGAAATTTTCTAGTGGAAGTAATACGATTTTAGCCGAAACGGGATGTTACACACTTCCCTTTTGCTTATGTGCACCGGCGTACCTAGATAATGTGGGCTAAATCTGGTTGAGTGAAGGTGGGTGACATCGGGAACGAGTACTACCAGGTGGTCTTCAACTCAGAAACGGATTATGATCGAGCTCTCTAGAGTGGACCTTGAACCATTGACGATCACTATATAGTCTCCGAACCAGGGAGACTTGATTTTGATCCGGATTTCGACTTGATCAACCATATATCATCATGGTTTAGACTTCCTTGCCTGCCATTGGCATACTTTGATGAAGAAATCCTCAGGGATATTGGGAATAGGCTAGAGAGGGTCCAAAAGATTGATTACAACACTACGAATAGATTTAGAGGTAACTACGCTCATATCTGTGTCAAAATTGACCTAAGGAAGAAACTAAAGGCCTTCATATTGTTTGCTTCTACTGCGGACAGTATGGTCACCTTGAGGAGAATTACCACAAAAAATCAAATGAAGGTGCCCCAATGGAAGAATAGAGAAGGAATAACGTTCATAGCAACCAATCTTCGCCGCAAGTAATGCCGAAAGTCCTGGAAGTTTTTAAGACATGGGTGCTTGCAGCGAGACCAAAAAGGGTTAAGATCCAGAATAAGAATCATAAAAAGGAACTACCAAAAAAGCGAATACAGCCGAGGAAGAGATGAGTACAGGATCCCGATTTAATGTTCTTGAAGTCGAAGCTGAGGAATCGGAGAAGGAAGAAAACAGGATCGTCGAGGCTACTCCAACTAAAAATAAAGGGAATGAGCAATAGGGAGAGGCTCCCGCACCTTGAACATCCACAAAATGTGAGGAAACAGGAGAGTGCTCAAGAGAAGGAAAAAAAGAACAAGGAAAGTAGGGTCACTCTGGAAAAAAACACAAAGAATGGAAGTACCCAGGAGCAGAGAATCTATAATAGGAAATAGCATCAGAAGACTACACCAGAAGTGATCAAGCAGAGAGGTAACAACAATCTCTCGACCAAGGATTCTGAAGTGGATATGCCAACCCAGGAGGAGCCGCTTCAGAGTCAGTTTGAGTTGACTTAGCCCCTGTAGTAGGAAGCCGGAATAAGTAAACCCAAAGGAATTAGGAAACTTACATCTGGAGCCAAGAAGTCAGGGAGTGATAAAGGATTAACTAAAGAGGAAAAAGTAGGACACCAACCGAAGATGAAGACACCAACCTCCTCATCAATAAGTAGGTCAATTGGGAAGGAAACCACCACTACCTCAGGCAAAAGTAACTGTAGAGGAAGGAAGATTGTCTTCTCCCCGAATCTGGTGAATGGTAAGTCTATCCTAGAAAATGCACAACTCTCCTCAACTGATTATATGGAATGCGCTGCAGGGGAGGAAGAGGCTGATATAACCGTCAAACTCTGCTGATTTCTCAACCTTTGGCTTGATCAGGAAAGTAATTAACTACCACACTCATGGTTAAAATCTTCTCCTAGAACTCCAGGAGTTCCAAGCACTCCAAATTTCTGTCGACTTTTAATCTTTACAAAGATAGTTATAAGCCTGATATTGTGTGCATCCTGGAACCTAGAATTAGTGGGAATGATGCAAGCTCAGTTATTAAGTCCCTAGGATATGATACTTGGGCTATCTCTGATGCAATTGGTTTCAGTGGGGGCATATGAGTTCTTTGGAATTCGAGTGATTTGAAGCTGGAAGAGTTTGACAATCACAAACAGTTCATCAACCTCAAATGCTCCATTGCCAATGTGGACCTTTCAGATTATAGCTATGTATGCTAGTCCCAACAACATGATAGAATGGAGTTGTGGGATGATATGGGAAGAACTGAGAGGTCAACACAGATCCCATGGATTCTCATAGTAGACTTCAACTCGATCTCTAGAACTTGTGCCAAGCAAGGTGGAGTTGCTTTCAATTTTGCTAAAGTTCATGCTTTCAATGAATGTTTGGAGAACTATGGGCTCCTAGGAACTGGATTTTTCGGACCCAAATTTACATGATTTACCAGGAACTCTGGGATCAAAGAGAGGCTTCACTGCAATATTTGTAACCTTAGTTGGCAACACAAGTTCCCTGGAACAACTACCTTCCATCTTCCTAAGATCAAATCGGACTATAGACCGATTTTGACCTGCACATCAATAGAACCGGCAAAGCATAAGATGGTTAGAAGATTCCACTTCATTGCCTCATGGCTGGAACATGAGAACTTTCATGACTTTTTGAGGGTAACATGGAATGACGGAGGAGAATTTCCCCAGGCCCTACAAAACTTTGCTGAAAATTAAAAAATGGAACATGGAGGTGTATGGAAATATCTTCAGAAGGAAGAAACAGCTTTCGAATGAGCTGAAGTCCCTGAAACTGCTCAACGAGAGAAGACCAACCACTAGATCATTGGATAAAGAGCAACAAAAGAGTGAGGAACTGGAGGATACACTTTGGCAGGAAGAAATGCTTTGGATTCAAAAGCCTAGAACCAATTGGGTGGTGTATGGTGACCTGAACACCAGGTATTTCCATAGAAGCACCCTCAGCAGAAGGAAGAGGAACAAGATCACATGCCTACGAAATGATCAGGGGCAATGCATCAATGATGTTGACACCTTCATCACCATGGTTAGGGAGTATTTCTTGCAACTCTTTACTATATCAGTGATGATTGTTAGACATGCCATCCCTCTGAATTTCCCTATCATTGATGATAACTTGTTGTCCAAGCTATCTTTCTTCCCAAACCATGAGGAACTCAGAATGTATCTCCCTAATGATATTCTTTCAACCATTGCAGGTCTTGAAGCTCCTGATCCTCAGCTAGGAGAGGATACTACCTTCTAGGGTCTAAAGCAAGATGGTATATTCGGTTTAAAGTCGGCTTACAACCTTGCAGCTGATGCGGAGGAGATGGAAGCAAATGGAAAGTGCAAAGAGCTCTGGGAACGAAAGGGGCCAAATAGAATCAAACACTTCTTATGGCTTGTCACCCATGACAGGCTCCTTACAAACAAAGAAAGGACAAGAAGGAAGCTCACAATTAACAGCTTATGCAACCACTGCAAAGAGGAAGAAGAAAAAAATTGAACACATCTTAAGAAATTGCAGCAAAGCGAAAAGCATGTGGGAGAAATTCTAGAGAAAAGATGCCACTACGAACATAAGCTTTCCCTTTACTGATTGAATTTCATTCAACATTAGACATAAGCCATATGCAATTGAGTTTGGGATTATCTGCTGGCAGCTTCGGAAGCAGAGAAATGAAGAGGTGATGGAGGGGAGAACGTTCTCCAGAGACGACCTAATTGCTAAAATCCAAGCCTGGTTCAACATTGTGCAACAAGAGACTCAGAACATTCAGAAACCTGCTCATCTACTAAATGTGCCAAGCAAGGCTGTCTTGTTGGCTTGGAACCACCTGAAGAGGAATGGATTCAACTTCATTCTGATGGTTCTGTGCTCTCTCGTATGGTAAAGCAACTGTTGGGGGTTGTTCAGAAATCACATTGGAAGGTGCCTTGGAGCATACGTCTGCAATTTTGCCACTACTCTATCAGCGCAGTAGAGCTAAGGAGAGCGATAGAGGGGCTCAAGATTGCTTGGAAGGAAGGTTACCGCAAGGTACAACTCAACATTAGCTCAACAACAACAATCAAGATCGTCAACAACAGATTAGAAGATGATCGTCGACATGGCAGCATTGCCAAACAATTTAACCAACTTTTGAACCTACAGTGGGAAATCCGTGTGTCTCATTTGTATAGGGAAGCCAATTTCGCAACTAATTTCTTGGCTAGCAAGGTTCACAACTATGATTTTGGTACACATCATTTCAATGTGTACAACAAGGATCTTGTCCTATGGATTCTTTATGATGTAATGGGTGCCTCCTATGAATCTTTTATTACTAATGTGACCTAGACGCTTTGCATCTATCTTCTTACACAAAAAAAAAAAAAATCAAAACTAACAAGCACTTATAATATGGTTTTAAACATTGGTGCTTTAATATATAAATTGAAGTGGTACCATTAAAGGTACAAGTTTAGGTTTGTACCAAAAGGTAAATTATACATTTATGTTGTGTTTTTCTCCATTCAATCAGTTACCCTTTACTATTAAGTAAAACGAATTGCAATTTCCAATTCGAGAACCAATACAACGAAAAGGGCTGCCATTGTGGCCACCCTACAGAAAAGAACTATAGAAAAGCTAAAACTATCACCCACGTTTCCTACATCACCAAATTACATACTACATGATTCTCAACAATCTCAAGTCCTGCCTCATCAACTCCTGCAGAGTCTGAGCATCTCGATCCAACTCTTTATGGTATCGCCTATATCTTTCTAGCCAAATGTAAGTAATCAACATGCACCATTTAATACGAATCGAGGCACCATGCACAGTTTTGGCTGCTCGACAAACTAAGTGCAATGAGCCCTTCCAAAAAGCTCGACACACCACCTCAACTCGCACAAACCCTGTTACTACCTGACAATCAAAAGCACAGCTGAAAAACAGATGGTCGTTCGTTTCACTCCCACTATGACAGAGGATACAACTATCCTCGGCAATCTTCCCCCATCGCCATAATTTGCTCTTAGTGGTAATAGAATCAAGAATGACAAGCCAAGCAATAAAACTGAACCTAGGGACACTGTTATGGCCCCAAACCAACCTGTACCAATCGACCTCACTGTAATGGAAACGTAGAGAATTCCATATGAGGTTGATTGAATACTCGTGCATTGGCTTACCATCCCACAAAGCATAGTCTCCTTCCCTGCTAAGAAGAGGCTGCACCAGGGATCTCTTCTTCAGTATTCGAGGAACAAGAGCTGAGGAAGAAACACGGGCATGCTTCCCTAAAAACACAGCCGTGTTTTGTCTAGCACTTGCCAGTGTTTTTTATGCCGAGCCTCTCTTGTGAAGACTAGTGAAGGGATGCAAAACACGGGCGGGACCAAACACGGGCAAGACTAAACACGCCCATGTTTCTGCCCCTACTCGAGTATAAGTCTGATTTCTGCGATTTTAAAGGGGGAGAGCTGGGTTTTTGGTTCCCAAACACCCAAGGGACAAACCCTAGAGAGAGAGCGACTTGGGAACATTCTTGGAGCTATTTTGGAGGATTTCTTCATCATTGGAGCTCGCGAATCAAGCTTGGAGATGTAGAAGATTTATGCATTCTCTCTCTTCTCTATGGAGTAACTTCCCTTCACTTAGGTTTTGAGGAACCCTATTTCAATGTGTTAGGATCTTTCTTGTATGAATCTTTGAATGCTATTATGTTTGATTTTAATCAATTGAGGCATGATTTGTTGAGTCATTTGAATCCTGATCACATTCTCTTGACTTCTGCTTTAACCTATGATAGATAGAATCTGATTGGGTTGATAAAGCTTCTTCAATTGATAGGAGTGAATTGATTGTGCGAGAGTTAGTCAATTCATTGCTTTGTACTGGAATACATTCCACGTAGTGGAGATCTGTGTGAATCGCCTTAGCATTCTATCCCAGTGAAGGCTAGTCACCTGCCGGATAATCTGTCTAAGAGGGCTTGGTCATCTTAAGAGATTCCAAGCTAATTGAGGATCTTCCATAGTTTAATCAATAGTAAAAAGACCGAAGGAAATTACAATTTGGACCTAATTGAGGAGTTGGGGGGAATCATACCTAAGTGAGTTCCCAACCTGTAATTAGTAGTTTTACCTAGTTAAGCTTGTACAGTAGTTTAGTTAATCAAATCTTAATCTGGTTTGCTAGATAATGAACTGAAGCTGAGTAATAGTAACTCTATAGACCCGTGGATTCGATATTTATTACTTGTGTCAATATAATGTAGTCCCTTTCATTGGTTACACTTGGCCATTGTTAGGAGTTGTGTTTTAGCGAGTCACCTCACACCCTTCTTTGCACCAAAGAATTCTTTCATACCACCATTAACACAGATACTGAATCTGGCAGTAGACACACATGTTTTAATCCATTCCAAATATAGCTAGGAAGTCCATCAACTTCATAATAAAAAACAGATAGTCCCAATTAACTAAATCGAAAGCTTTCATAATATCTATTTTTATAGCACATCTTGAAGATAATTGCTTCCGATGATAGCCACTAACCATTTCTTGAGCAAGCATTATATTATCCACTATCTGCCTACCCTTAATAAATGTTGTTTGATTCAAGCTAATCACAGAAGGCAAAACCTGACACAACCTCTTAGACATGATTTTTGCCACTATTTTGTAGAGCACATTAACACAAGAGATAAGAAGAAATTATTTAAAAAAGATTAATCATTCAGTACCTTTGGTATAAGAGCTACTGTAGTGGCATTAACTCCACTTAGCAGCCTCTTTGTCGCGAAAAAATCCAGAACCCCTTTTGTAACATCCACCCCTAAAATGTGCCAAGTCTTTTTGACAACAAACCCCCCCCCCCCCCCCCCCCCCCGAGGATAAACTATCCGGGCCTGGTGCTTTATGAATGTTCATTTGAAAGATAGTTTCCCGCACTTCATCCACTGTTACTTCCTTTCAAAGCAGTTCCTTATCTTCGTGTGACAATTTCTTTTGTATAACCTCTTTTAGAAGCTGAAAGTCAGGCTGAACTTCAGCGTTTACCACTCCAAACAGCCTATGATAACAAAAACAATTGCCTCATCTGCTACTCTATCAACCTCAGTAATCAATTCCCCTGCCTCAGTTTTAATTCTTCCAATTGCCCTCTTTGCAGTTCGAATTTTAATCGAGTGATGGAAATAACGAGTACTTTTATCACCTCTGTTGAGACCCTCTTCTCTAGATTTCTGCCAATACAGTCCTTCCTCTGCCTTTTAGCATCCTCTAATTGTGATAGCAACAACTTTTTCTCCTGAAACTTTTCAGTTGTAGGGGTTGTAAGGCAATCAGTCATAACTCTCAACAATTGCAGCTCTAACTCCTTTACTTGAGTATTTATATTTGCATAGTGATCCATATTCAACTTCTTCAAAGCCTTCTTAACTTTCTTCAGTTTTTTTTATACGGACTACCGTTCTTTATTATTATATGTCTTATATGTTTGTTGTCCGGCCCTGCCCTGGGTGCTTATCTTGGATAAAAAAAAACTTTCTTGAGCTTTGCCTCCATGACATTCCAAGGACTACCAGCACACTGAATAGCCCAGGCTTCCTCAACTATGCTAAGGAAGTCAGGATGCTCACTCCAAAAGTCAAAATATTTAAAAGGCTTTGGAAAAGACTTCACATACGGTTTGGCCTACACAAGGATACCACAATGATCCAAGAAAGTACCAAGTATAGCCTCCATAGCACAATTGTCCAGCCTCTTAGCAATAAAATTCAACTACTGATTGTTAGACCAAGTGTAAAAAGGTCCTAGGGTATGAAAATCCTCCAACTCCATATTGTTACCCCACTTCTCAAAATCAGACATACTAGATGAGACAATAGTCTGATTAGATGCCTCATTTGGGTTCAGAATAGTATTAAAATCCCCTCCTACTATCCAAGGGTAACCATCTACTTTAAGCCTACCTATCTCAGCATAGGTAGTTCTTCTCTCTAACTCCTCATTTGAACCATAAACTGCTGATAAGAAGTAAACATCACCCACCCGACCTTGTATCATAGTATGCATAAAATTTTTCCCTAGTTTCAGAATACTAACCTTGAATTCAGGTTGCTAGAATAACCATATAACTTTTTCCCTTGGTTTCATCTTTATCCCCCTAATGGTGAATTTAGAAGTAGTATTAAGAGAGGTTGCAGGTGCTATTTCCAGAGGAACCACATCAGGAGCTTCTGTTGTCAGGTGAGCAGGGGAAATTGGAATAAAAGACTCCTCAGGGATCAACTTCTCCTTACCCTTAGAATGGTATTCTTCCACCTGATGTCCGGACTTAGCAACCCAGACTTTTTGACTAGGGACCAAACCACAACATTCCGTATCAAATAACTTGCAAACATGACACACTGGTGGAAGATGACAATACTCCACTCATACCTGGATGGGAGGAGCCTCATCAGGCCAAAACGTAAAGGTTTCTGGAAAAGGACCATAGGCCTGTAACTCAACCAACACTTTAGCAAATCTCATCCTCATATCCAGCCTTGTAGTGTGATCAACACCCAAAGGGATGCCCACCCAACTACCAATTCTACTCAGACCTGGAAATTCACATATTCAAGAGGGACATTCAACAACCTCAACCAAATTGGCAAAGCTTTCCTGCCTAAATCCTCTTCACTGATGCCCGGAGTCCAGGTCCGAAGATACAACAAATTATCATTATGAAACCAAGGCCCGTTCTCTAGTATCCAATCACAAGTTCCCTGCGAGGGTAGCTGAATCAAAAGCAAGTTCTCACCTAACAGTGAAACACGAACCTGACCATCTCGCCCCCATATTTTATTAGCCCAGCGTCGAAGAACCATCAGAGGGGGAATGTCTTGCAGAAAATGACCAACTAGACAGTGCTTCCAACGAGCAACACCCTCCTCTCGAACTATCTTCGACATTCTCAAAATGCCATTCACCACCTCTGGTTTGATGTAACACATACAATTTGCTTCCAAAATTCCAAATGGCTTAGTCGACTGAATTTTAGGATCTGATTGACTAGATGAGGAAGTCGTGGGTTATCAGGTCGCACTCAAGAAGAGAGAAGAGAAGGGGAAAAAGAAATGCACCGGCACAGATGGCGACACGACGACTTGGGCCGTCAGCCAAAAACCCTAGCCACTAGAACTCTCTCAGCCTCTACTTTTTCATACTACAAAAACATTTTCTAATAAAGTTTGTTACATTTATGTTATGCTACAACTTCAATTTGTACAAATTATGACTGTACCATATAGGAATTTGTAAAAAGGTTAAATACACTTGTATATCCAAAACTTTCACGGTTGTGCCAATAATATCCAAATTTCCCGAAATACCACTTATATCCATGTTTTAAAGTTGTTCTTTGCCACATCTATCCATTTCCCAATATATTTTTGGTTAAATACACTTGTATATCCAAAAACACCTTTAAAGAATGTGAAGGAATTGGATATAAGTGGTATTTCGGGAAATTTGGATATTATTGGCACAACCATGAAAGTTTTGGATATACAAGTGTATTAAACCTTGTAAAAAAGAGTACAAGTATGACCCGAAAACATACCATAACGTTAAAGATACAACTTCAAGTTGTTTCATAAAAACAAAAAACTAAAGCACCAATGCTTTAAGACATTGTAAAATTCCTCAAACCTAACTTCACTTCCATAATTGAAAGGAACTCATTCCTCTTACCCTGGGGACTAATTATGGTTTCCAATTTTTGTAATTATTTGTTTAATAAAATTAATATATTATTTTTATGTCACTTTAGTACTCATTTTTTAAATTTCTTTAAAAGTAAAATACTCTATGTTGGATATATGGTTTAGTGTGTTATTATTTGTATAGTTTTGTTTGTGAGGCACTGTTTTATTATAGATTTTTAACTATTTTTTATTGGGTAAATCGAGGTAAAAAGTATCAAAATACATAGATATTTTTTAGTTTTAAAGAAATAAAATTTGTTTCAAAATTTATTTAATTTATTGAGGATATCTTGAACCATGAAAACATGCATAAAACCAAGAAAAAACTTGCGTGCAACATGTTATAAAAACATATCCGAAACTACAAATTGTAGTTTCATTGATTTGGGCTATGTTATTAAAAACTTATAGTCCATTTACTCAACAACCATATTAAAAAACAATGGTGACCACGATTTTTCGTTTGGCAATAGAAAAACAAAAGGTTGAATTGCAAGATTGGTCGCTCATATTATCTATTTGCAACACTTTAGCCATCCGAATCACTTTCGCTTCAATTCAGCCATCGATACTACATGTTTATGACATCTTTGGTCACTCACCGTCTAGTTCCGTTATGTCTATCCTATGTGGCGGTCAACAATTATGTTTGACTGTTAAAATGATGATGTGAAAATTAAAAATATATAAATAATAAATACTTTTTTTATACTTTTACAACTCACAAGTCACAACCGGTTGTAGGTGTCGGCGATTCTTCCCTGGACTTCTTTGTGGCGGCGTAGAGGCTCGCCAGCTGGTAGAACAAGACATTGTTGTTCGCCAGACGGACCTCGACGATGTCCAGACGATCGCTGGTCCTTCCCATCTCCGACACCCGTTCTTAGTGTAGTTCCCATCGCAGACTTGTGGGTCCATTACAGTCACCGTGATTGTCCTAGCTTGGACCTGAATCTTGCCGTCAAATCTCGAATGCGAAGAGCTGAACTGAGAAACAGAGGAGGTTAAGTAATCCTCGCCGGGTGGGTTCGGGACGCGGGATACCTTTGGAATTCATCAACCCCTTTCCACCCAGGTCGAGATTCTGGAACTTATTGAGCGCCAATAAACTGCCCAATTTGCACAAAAGCGAGGAATCCGAGACCACCGATCGTGGCAATTACAGGTCCAAAAAGCAAGTGCAGGAGGCGATCGTGCCGCCTTTGATGTCGATAATGACGACAGATCTAGGGATGTAAAAAATATCCGTAACCGTGGATATTAGCCCGAATTCGACCTAATTGGGTAGGGTAAAACCCGAACCCGAAGGACTTTTAGTGGGTATGGTTAAAACCCGAACCCGAATATTGCGGGTAATGGGTGGACATGGTTTTCTCACTATCCAACCCGAACCCGCCTGATTATACACATGCATATGTATTTTGTCTAGAAATAATCAATATTTTTCTCTAACATATTTTATATTTAGCATATAAATATAAATTTTTTATGAAATTGTGTTGTTTTAATTATTTTTCTTCATTCTAGTGAATTATTGTCGTACTTTTCGTCTTACGTAACGTGAGAATACATGCGAACATTAACATATTGGTTGCAGTTATAAAGAAAAACTATTACCCATTGATAACTGTGGATACCTGAAACCGGAATGGGTATGGGCATGATTTGGATTTTCTACCCGTTTTTTTTTATGTGGATATGGGTATGGGTAAAACCCGAACTATTTTTGGTAGAGGGAACAGTTAGTTTTCTTTCTTTCTTTGTCGTTCTCCACTTCCCGACCGGCGGTGGAGGAAGCGGTGGAGGCGTGGGCGCCAGGGGAGGAGGATTGGTGTGATGTAGGGCAATGACGATGGTGTTGGGGCGGTGGTGATTTCTTGGCAGTGGCCACGACGACCACTGTGTGATAGAACCTATTTTTTAGGATTCTATCGATCGGATTGTGGAATTGGGATTTTGGGATTAAAGAACAGAATTAGGGATTGAGATTGGAATTAGGAGAGGAAGAGCAGAATAAAGAATCGGCCGAAGCCTTGGACTAGGGAAGAAGAGAAATTAGGAGATAGGGAGAACTTAGGGTTTGGGAAGATAATTCTTTTACCAATTTCTGCTTATTCTGGTAAACGACCCAAAGTACATATATATAGCTAAATACCGAAATAAACCTGATAAATAACCTAATACGACTCGAATACTACTAACCCTAACAATAATGATCCTACCATAATTAATTATAGAAAGCCCTAAGAACCATGTTTCTATCACAGCGGAGGAAAGATTTAGTTGTCCAAGTATAAAAAATATTTATATTTATTATTGATTTATTTTTAATTGCAACGTCAGCATTTTAACAGTTAATCATAATTGTTGACCGTCATGTAGGACAAACTTAACGAAATTAGATGGCGAGTGACCAAACATGTCATAAACGTGTAGTATTGATGGCTGAATTGAAGCAAAGATGATTTAGGTAGCTAAAGTGTTACGAATAGATTATATGAGTGACCAAACTTGCAATTCACCCGAAAACAAAAACATAGTTTTTTTTTTGATAACAAAAACATAGTTGTTAAACGGACGGTATGTAAACGTGCTCTCCCTCTCTATATATTTTTATTATTTTTTGGTAATGAACAAAACGTTCTCTATGTTTGAGACCATAAAACACTGTAAAATGAGACCTATAAACTATAAAACGTGCTCTATGTTAAAGATCCTAAAGAACCCATCTGCGAATTGCTTTTTCCATTTCCCCTGCGAATTAACAAAGTGAGAACTGAGAAGTGACTGGCATTGCTTCCGAGTCTCTCTCTCTTTCTGGCACAACAATGGCGGCGGCGTTTTCCTTCGCCTCCACCTCCCCCAAAAACTCTCCTACTCCCATTTCCTCCCCTCTCTACCTCCCTCCTTCCTCCCACTCCATATCTCTCCCTCTCCCTCCTCCATCGCCTCTCTCCCTCTCCACCTGCACCGCCGCCGCCACCGTCTCTCTCCGCATCCGCTGCATCGACGCCGCGCAGCCTTTCGACTACGAGTCCCAGCTCCGCTACCAGCACCTCAAATCCAAATCCCTAAAAATCGCCATCCTCGGATTTGGCAATTACGGCCAGTTCCTCGCCAAAGCATTCTCCCGCCAGGGCCACACCATCATCGCCCACTCTCGCACCGACTACTCCGCCGCCGCCGCCGCCCTCGGCGTCCGCTTCTACTCCAACCCGCACGACCTCTGCGAGAGCCACCCGGAAGTCGTACTGCTCTGCACATCCATCCTCTCCTCCGAGAAGGTACTCCAGTCTTTCCCCTTTCAGAGATTGAAACGCAATACCCTTTTCGTCGATGTGCTCTCCGTGAAAGAATTCGCCAAGACCATAATGCTGAAGTATTTGCCCGTGGAATTCGATGTCTTGTGCACGCACCCAATGTTTGGACCCGAGAGTGGGAAGCATTCTTGGGCCGGGTTGCCGTTTGTGTATGATAAGGTGCGAATTGGGAACAGCGACGATAGGATCAATAAATGTGAGAAGTTCTTGGACATTTTTAGCAGAGAAGGGTGCAGGATGGTGGAGATGAGCTGTGCTGAGCACGATCGACATGCCGCGGGCTCGCAGTTCGTGACCCATGCCATGGGGAGGGTGTTGGAGAAGTTTGGGCTGGAGTCTTCTCCGATCAACACCAAAGGGTACGAGACGCTGCTGAATTTGGTGGGCAATACCTCAGGGGACAGCTTCGAGTTGTTCTATGGCTTGTTTCTGTGCAATCCGAATGCTATGGAGCAGTTGGAGAGGCTGGACATGGCTTTTGAAGCGATTAGGAAGGAGTTGTTTGGGAAATTGCATCAGGTTTATAGGAAGCAGTTGTTTGGGGATTTAGAAGGTGGTCAGGTGGAGAGCTTTAGGATTCAGAAAATGCTTGTCAATGGTGCCTCTGGGAAGCTGCCTCCTTCTGAAACTTCGAGCGAAGATGGGTCTTCGGCTTAAGGGTTTTCACATCGATCATTGGTGGTGTAATAAAGCTCTATTCTCTGTTGCTGCTGCTGCTTTTAAAGAAGAAAGCATGTTGTAGTTTTGCAGTTTAGTGTTCGCTGATTGAACTGCTGTTCCCCCGACGGCCTAATGCAGTAGTGGAAATGTAGTCGTTTTCAAGAAGAACAAAACCTGATTCTTAAATCATCTTTGTGATTTGGGTGAGCTGTGTTCACTGTTGAACTCTCGATTCCATGTATCTATAAGTAATGTTGTTAAGATTTTACGGTTTCCCCCCGAAGAGTTCCGCTTCGGTGAGGGAAGAATTCTGCCTCGGTGTCCATGGATATCTAACACTAGCTTAGCATGAAGAGTGCAAGTTTTTTAACCAAAATAGTGGCTCTGTGTACTGTATGTAGTATGGACACTAGGATGGTTCTCAAGACTTACTATCATAATTGGCGTATTGGAATTCGTCTCGATTTCCAGCTCGGCAAGGGTTGCTATAACCAGTGTCTAGTACCATGTTGGATTCTCATATGACTCGAGTAGGTAGAGAGGAAAAGAGAGAATACCTGTGACTGGATTCAATGGAACAGCAGAGCAAGAAAAGTTGTGTTTAAACCCTGATGCCTCAACAGAATTAGAACACTTGCTAACATCAGACATCAATTACGAGTGCGTGCATCATACTGCTTGAGAGGAGCAGCGAGATCAAATCTCATCAGCCATGAATTATGACTTCTTGATTCATTTCAAACAAAAAATGGATAATCTGTATACCCGATGACAGGATCAGGTGTGTAAAACGTACTTGTATCATACTGGTTGAGAGGAACATTCAGCTCAAATCTCCTTGGTAGATCCGGATTAGCCAAGAACCAACGGCCATAAGCTACAAGATCTGCACGATTCTCTGCTAGCGCTCTGTTCCCGCCTTCCCTATCAAATCCTCCAGAGGTCATGAAACTACCATTGAAAGCTTTTCTCATGGGAAGAACGCTTAGAAGTTGTTCTCCACCAGTCTTTTGTCCCGGCTCGACAACGTGGCAGTATGCAATGCCATATCTGTTAAGGGATTCAGCCATGTATAGGCCTAAAGCTTCTGGTTTTGAATCTGAGCATTGGTTATAGGGTGCAAATGGAGATAACCTGATCCCCACTCTGTCTGCTCCTATCTCATTGCTTACAGCTTCAACTATTTCTAAACCAAATCGACAGCGGTTCTCTTGAGAACCTCCGTATTGGTCTGTTCTATCATTCACTTGATCTTTCATGAACTGCTCAATCAAGAAGCCATGAGCCCCATGTATCTCAACCCCATCAAAACCTGTAATGGAGAAAATAGGCAAGCCCTTCATATTTTCATCCCAACAACATTTGATTTTGGGTAAGCATTTCTGTTCTTACAGAATCAGAGAACTACTGTCATTTTGACAAACCTTGTATTCCATAGCATAGTACCTGCTTCAATAGCATTCTTGGCAGCAATTCTGAAATCATTGACAATTTGTGGAATTTCTTCAGTTCTTAATCGTCGTGGAGGTGTGAATCTATTGACATCACCACCATTAGATCGACGGATCAATGGTTTGTCTGTACAAGAGATTGGAGCCTGGCCATGGGGCTGGAAACCTGCAGAGACAAAATGCTAGGTGTAACTCAAAGATGCTAACACAAAGAGACATACTCAGCACGCAGCTTGACTCAATGGGTATGAACTAATGGAAGTGTTCCTGAAATAAGGAAGCACTGATTCTACCAGATCGGATCTAACACGGTTTTTTTCTTCTGAAATATAGAAATGAAGGATCTGACGGTGAAGGTTTGAGTTAAAACATCACGTTTCTACTATCAGTAAAGAAGGAAAAGCCGCACTAATGGATTCACCTGCATTCGAAACCCTTCCAACGTGCCAAATTTGACAGAAAAAGATGCCACCCTTGGCATGAACAGCATCCACAATAGGTTTCCACGCCTCAACTTGCTCCTCGGTCCAAATTCCCGGAGCATCTTTATACCTTCCACATGATGAATCAGCACACCAGAAGAAAATTGCATACAGATTATACTTTTGAGCACAGAAGGCAAAACAATATCAAAGTTGCACACCAAAACCATTAGCGTTAAGAACGAGCAGCCAATTAATTTACCCTTGAGCAGTGTCCGAAACAGCAGTGGCTTCGGCTATGAGAAGACCTCCTTTGGTTGTCCTCTGTGAGTAATACAAGATGGCATGTGGCTGTGGTACATATCCATATGATCTCTGCCTAGTCAATGGCGCCAGAACAATCCTGACACAGACCCAGCAGCCATTGGACCAACATCATATACACAGTGAACGAAAATGTCGAGCATGAAACTAACTTAAAAGCTTCCCTACAGATGATTGCAGCAAAACAGAAGCTACTCAACCAGCCGAAAAGGAGCAGTACCCAGATTGTTCTCAACGATAAAACAAGAGTTGCATCCATATCGGATGATTCGGATGAAGGTGTTCGACAGAATGGACAATAAACTACATACCGATGAGAAAGATGGAACTTGCCCATTTGGTACGGGGTGAGCAGAGGAATCGCTAGCGCATCAGCTCCCACAGCAGAGGTAGAGTCCTTCTCCATGTTTCTTCACAAAGAAGTTGTTGCCGTGATGTTGTTGTTGTTGTTGTTATACACGAGTGAGAGAAACAAGAGACCAGCCACAGCTATGGCACGCTACTGGGTGGTTGATACTATAATAGCGACGATTGCATGATAGAAACTAGAAAGGGTGGCCGGCCGGCCGTCGTTTTGTCGTTACGAAATTGACAAAGGTGTGTAAGAATCATTGCTTCCTTACTAGTTACTACACATAAAAACAGAATTTAAAATGAATGAACAATCGCTACAGTTTTGGGTGATTGGTTTTGATTATTATATTATTGATGTCAACAATCGCTACAGTTTTGGGTGATTGGTTTTGATTATTGTATTATTGATGTCCCAAAAAGTGACTATTGATGGAATTGACAAAGGAAATGGAAATGTGAACCGAAAATACGTATAGGGGTCGTTTGGAAGTTGTGATTGTGCACAATACAATGTTTGGAAGTGCCAAAGTGTAAAACAATGCAGGTAGGTCCCACCAACAATCACAAAAAATGATGTATTATACAATCTCAACTAATAGTTGAGATTGTTGTGATTGTTGCTTTTAGATTTGTGTCAACTTTTTCTTTTCATTTATATCCCTAATAGTTTTTGTCTTATACTAAAAGTTGAGGGTGAATATGACATTTATCATAAAAGTAACTTTATGTAAATTAATGCAAAAATTATAATCTCAACAACCAAACAATGTATTGTTAAAATGCATCCATTGTATCAATACATGCATTTATATTATAGTGATTCATTACAATGCAACGATTTAACATTCGCAACTTCCAAACGACCCCATAATGAATACGAGGTTTTTGCCCGCGCTTTGCGTCGGGATATGTGGGATTGTTAAATTAATTTTTAGGTAAAAAAAATTCGTCCTTGAAGTTGATTATCACTTTAGCACATGGGATCAATATGCTTTTACCACTGAATCAAGTTGTAGTTTTTGTACACAATGCTCTCTACTTTGATTCTCATCCCCATATGACCACAAAAGGTTTGAATCACGCAGTCTAAATCAACTGTTCTTGATGTGTTGAACTATCACACAAATCATTTATTAGACATATTGACAACAAAAGAAACGAAAGTCAAATTAAATTTAGGTATATATATTATACAACTAACAATGGATTTCTCTAAATCTAGCTACAAACTCGCATTTAATAAAAACTCTTACTAATTACAATTTCTATTAGTATAAGTATGACTGTTACACTTGGATACATTGAACATTCAATCCATCATGAGCACGTACCAACATTCTAAAAAATGAATCATGTGTTTATACTTTATAGAATAAAAACTCATCTGAAAGACCTTAAAACATATCAAGATCCAACATAACAATAACAACTAATTACAGGTAATATGGATAGCATTAATACATAAACATGGTGGAATTAATCTACAGCAAAAGGAACAACAAAATGGCGCATAGAAAAATGAATTCAAAGAAATGCAGTGAAGGTAGTTGCTATTCCTAGACATAGTTGATTGTAGAGTCACCAAAAACATGATCCTCATTCGACTTCATCACAATATACAACCTGATTATCCAAAAGAAATGCTCTTCAAACCAACCAAAGCAATA
The DNA here is from genome assembly GCA_946122785.1 of Linum tenue. Lineage (NCBI taxonomy): Eukaryota > Viridiplantae > Streptophyta > Magnoliopsida > Malpighiales > Linaceae > Linum > Linum tenue. Next base: position 33,139,088 of record CAMGYJ010000005.1, on the reverse strand, counting down.
AAATATGGCTACCAGAGCTGAACCATCTATCAGCCACGCACAAAACTTCGCAGAACAAAGTTCCTTTACCAACAACCTTGACCCGAGTGATCAACTATTACCTGTATACAAAGGAACAAATGAATATCAAAGCCAGCATAAGCAAATCATGGTAGATTTGAATAGATTTTATAATTAAAGCGGATAGCCAGATTGAGAATGCAGCGGTAGTAGCAAGACAATCAATGACCATAACAAAAGGAGAAACCACCCACCGAGACTTCAACAAAAACTATGCTTCAACAGCAAAAAGGATCAACACCAATGAGAAGAAGACTCCAACGAAAAAACCATTAAGGAGGATTCAGCAAAAGAACAAAGATGCTTCAGACAAATTCCAATCCACCCAGCAAATGCTCATGTGTAACAGGAGAAAACATTCGATTAAAACAAACAAATTTTCAAAGTAGCACAGGTCAGAAAAACATAACTGATATAGAGTAAGACTTACCCTTGTATTCAATAATATTTAAGCTTCATCATCATTTAGTGGTGGACAATACATACGACTACTCCTTCAAGAACCTACTTAGAAGAATAACATGTTAAAAGTGAAGAAATAAAGATAAATGGGCTACATCAAGGTCATTCATCAAAATTCTCATACCTAGATTTGGGTTCTAGTTTCGCAAATTTCCTTAACCTTCATGTTTGTCATTGCTGGAAGGATTGCTTAAGAAGTCGAAGCAGAGCATCACAAAAAATGGCCCGACACTAAACCTCCTGAAAATAGCACAAAGAAACCATCTAACTAATTAAAAGGAGAAAAACTAATCCACATGAAGGACATAATATCTCATGAGTAGGGCTGTCAATTTGGTTTGGTTTGGTTAATCAAACCATTAAATATGAAAAACCAAAAATCAAAAACCAAATCCCAAAACCAAAACCAAAACCATTAAGGCTCTTATTGGTTTTTGGTTGCCAAAAACCAATAAGGGCCTTAATGGTTTTGGTTTTGGTTTGGATAACCAAAAAACCAACATGTACTCATACACTCATATTTATTCTCATTTCCCTCATTTTTATTGAATAAACGTCATAATAATGATAAATGGCCATTACAAATTATTGGTTGGCATGCGTGTAAAAAAAACAAAAACAAAAACAAAAAAAAAATTGTTGATAAATAATTTTGTTCTTATTGGTTTCTATTGGTTTTTCGGTTTTAACCAAACCAAAACCATTAAGTTGCTTATTGATTTAAAACCAAAAAACTAAAACCATTAGCTTTCCAATTGGTTTGGTTTCGGTTAAAACCAAAAAACCAAAACCATATGGACAGCCCTACTCATGAGGGAGGCAGAGAGATCAAAGACCAAACCAGAATCGCCTCAAGGAAACTTGATTTCTGAATTGCTGGGATTCCATTATTTTTTACGGCAAATCCAACATGGGCATCTCGACCTAAAAAAAGATCATATAAGCAATTGTGAAGTAAAGCAACAAACAACCCTATTTGAGAAGAGGAAACACACCCAAAAGAGAGAATATAACCTGCAACACAAAATTCACACGAAACTTGTAGATCTGTAAGGTCAGTTTGTGACTTCCTCCAATCTTCCCCGGACCAAGGGAACAGACAAACCACGGGATTCTGTCTATTTTTCAAGATATTATCATTAGTCTGCCTGCCTTTGACAAAGCCACTCTGAGTAGGGGAGATCAACTTGGGCATCAGATTTCTGAACCTATTAGCTATGGCTTTCGTAATAGCCTTGAGTGCCACATTGTTTAAACTATTGTATACACATACTTAATACTATGAATAACCACTCAAGAGTTAGAAGTTCATCTCTTTTAGACTCATAAAATATAAAATTTGATATTGTTCCTATAATGTATATTTGTATATGTAGAGTGTAGACCACAACATATGAACGCCTAATTTAGATAAATTTCATATGTTATGTTTGATGAAAACTTGAAAGCAAGGTTCTTTTCAGCCTATGAAAATTGCTAAAAGACTAATAAGTCAATTCAAACAAACACAACAATTCATTAACTCATACCATTGTGATAATTTTTTGTTAGGTGAATACTTCTATACTAACCGTAAGATAATTGTCTTAGTTACATGTATTTATGTTAAGGGTCAACTATAACTATGTGTTGATTGTTATGTTTTATTCATTATACAAATTGTGAATTGATAAATTAACCGAAAATTTTCTCACTTAATGATAATGTGATTTAATATTGGTTAATCTGGTTAACCAATTAACCAAACCGATTAAACTTTAGTTTGGTTAATTTGGTTGTTGTATTAGTTTGGACGGTTTGGTTATGATATTGTATTCCATGATTAATGAAATTTAAACTTATTTAGTTTGGTAATAACCATGGTAACCATTTGAAAACCCCTACTCCTGTGTCTGCAGTCCGGGTTGTCTAATGCAAATGCAGGGCTCTTTTTTTACTATTGGACTTTTTTATCCATTGATTCGCCCAATGGGCCTGTCATTGGTTTGCTTTGGTTGTTATTTTTCTCCTCTTTTTTAATCTTTTTTTTATATATTTTTTGCTAAAATTTGGCCTTCCATGCTAATTATTTCTTCATGAAATTACTAATGATAGTTATTAAAGTTACAAAACTTATTCTTACCAAAAAAAGTTACAAAACTTATAACTTGAAAGGGTTAGATAACTAATCAAAATCTTTTGTAAAATTACAAAAATCATATTAATGGTTGTAGTTTGAGAAGAAAAATCTAATTATCCAATTTATAAATAGATAAGGAGAGAAATAAGAGATTTATGAAAGGTGACTATATATTTAGGCAGTTGATCATATTTTAGGGGCCTGGTGCGAACGTTTGTTGTGAAATCTCTTTTAAAATCTTCTATGAAAATTCAACTGATCATAATTTCATTCGTTTTACATCAGATTTGAAAAATATTATTGTATAGAAATATAATATTTTGTGATGTACGACCTTGTAACTAGGGTGAGAAGCGAGCTGAGCTGCCACGGATTGCTCCTTCGATTGCTTGAAACCTCTTTGCTGAAAGTGAAAGTGAAGATGATATCCAGTCTGATATTTTTTGAACAAATCTTCGCGTCATCTTAACACTATTATATCACGATTTTATCACTGATAGTTGTTTGACAATGCTGTCAATCTTACCATAGTGGTAAGATCATAATATGACTGGTGAGATGATATTGTAATGTTTTACCGTAGTGATATGATGGTATTTTAGTGATATAATATTAATATGATGTCTAATGTTTGACAAAATAATTTAATATTATATTGTAATATTATAATTATATTTTGTGTTAGAACCAAGGTTGTCAACCCGCGGGTTGACCCGGACCCGGTCGAGCTAGTGGGTCAAGGGTTAATGGGTCAACCGTTTTAGCCCGGTTTGGCCCGGATATATGAAAAAGTCATAATATTGTACTTATCGTCATAAATTATATCAAATCTTATCTAACATATGAGTTATAACATATAATATTACACCAAAATAACATATCGTATATAGATCCAACATATAGTGAAAATTCACACACTTATATAACATAAATATTCAAATGTTCAACTTAGCATTCCAAAAATTGAGCTAGGCAAAAAGAAAAATCGGAAAATAGGCGCATTTCGCAAACCAAAGAAAAAAATGATACAATTTGACCTCCAACCTGGTACCTTGTAGCGGTCGGTCCGGTGGGTGTGTGCGGCCCGTTTTTCTCACCAGGTCAGGGTCAAAGTGGGTCGACCCGCGGGTCAACCCGCGGTTTGACAACCTTGGTTAGAACGTAACATTGACAGAAAGGTGAGCAGAAAACTTTTTTTCCTGAGTGACCTCGATTTTTTCATCTGATTTCCTTGATATTTGGCATTGGTAGGTTGAACAAACTTTTTTAATCTAATTCAAGTGATAATGCTTTCTCAATGACACCTAGCCACTAAGTTATAACAAACCTTATTCAATTTCTTCTTCTGCGAGCTTCTTTATCTGATACTAAACCTTCCTTGGTAATCCAACTTTAGAAGTGATTACCACGTATAGTAGCTAATGTTCGAATAACTAAAATCATAATGAAATTTTTAATTCCGCATATTCCCCCTCTCATTACGTAGTCAGAATTTCATCTAATATGAGTTCACTTAAAATTAACAACAATTAAATAACTTTTGTTAAACTTTTCTATTGGGCGGAGTTGCGCTGATTTGTATTTAATTTTATATGGAGGACCACTTTTGTTATTTACCACTTAAACCTAGCTGCTTGTGGAATGGCTCAAGTAGGTCAGCCGTAATCTCCTTGTACATAAGTGATGGAGATTTCGGCTTCTCCCTGTAAGTCATAACAAATTAGTGAAGCTTTGCTTGAGAGCGCCACTCTCCGTGGAGTAGTCCCGGTACTCGGGGAAACCACGTTAAACTCTCGTGTTCTTTATTCTTCCGCGTTTTACAAGTATTTACATGGTATCAGAGCAATAAGATTCAGTGTCCACACGTTCTCTCGACATGGGGAAGACTGACGAGACTTCTAGCGGCGGCAAGGGTATTGATGCCTCTGGCGATAGCCCGATCCCAGTTAGCTCTCCACTTTATCTTCATCCCTCGGAGAACCCTGCGAAATTGTTTGGCATTCATCTGCTGACCGATTTGAACTATGGTGAATGGTCAATGATCTCACTGAGACCCTGATCGCCAAGAACAAAATGGCCTTTGTCGATGTCTCCTTCCCTCGCACCAAAGCTAGTCTCGGCCTTCAACAAGACGCCTGGGATCGATGTGATGCGACCGTGAAGTGTTGGCTCAAGACAGCCATGTCCCTTGAGCTCCGGAACAGCGTGCGCACAGCCGCCACTGCTCGTGATATATGGAGCGATTTACAGCGCCGTTTCAGTCGCGGTTCTGCACAACGGGCTTACGAACTGCGACGCAACCTCAGTTTTGTTCGGCAGGAAAAGCTTTTGGTGTCCGCTTTCTATACGCAGCTCCGAGCTGTTTGAGATGAGATGTCCTCGATAGGGGGAGACCTTCGCTGCCGATGTGTCGGGTGCACATGTGGAGGCTGCTCCTGTGACATTCCACGCCAACTTCAGTCTCAGCGGGAAACGTTTCATCTTTTTGAGTTCTTGATGGGGCTCGATGACTCCTATTCGGTGGTCCGATCGCAAATTCTCAGCACAAGGCCAATGCCGACTCTTTATGATGCGTATCAAATGGTCTCTGCCGAGGAACAACATCGACAAATCACTGCTGGGCGTCATCCGACCATTGAGACAGCTGCGTTTCAGGTGCAGAACGAGAAGGAACCGCCCGATGATCGGCCGCGATGTTCCCATTGTAACAAAATTGGCCATCATCGAGAGACTTGTTATCGACTGGTGGGTTATTCTCCAGGCCGTCCGCGCGCCAACAAGCAAGGGGATGTCCATGGCGGAGCACGTCGTTCCAAGGTGCTCATGTGGAGCTTGATGCTCCTTCGTCTATTCCTGGGCTGTCCACGGCACAACTAGCTTAGCTCAAAGAATTTTTGGCTTCGACGGATATCTCCTCATCACCTACAGCTCATATGGCGGGTAATGTTTCTGAATTCGATGACTGGTTAATTGATTCAGGTTGTAATTAGCATATAATTCGCGATGCTAGCTGGATGGAGTCGGTAGATAGTCATTTTCAGCCCTCGCAGATTCGCATACCTGACGGGAGTGGGGTTCCTGTTAAAGGAGTGGGGACTGTACGCCTCACTAGTTCTATTTGTCTCAATCGGGTTCTGCATGTTCCGGGTTTCAAGTGCAATTTGTTATCAGTTAGTCGCTTGGCTCAAGATCATAACATCGCAGTGACTTTCATACGTGATTTCTGCGTGCTTCAGGCCTTACCTTCCAAGACACTGATTGGAGTGGGTCAGCTTAGGGAGGGCTATACTACCTGCGCCGTTTGGATCACATGATTTTAGCTCGTGCCTGCAAGGCCACTGGACTGGGGGATCCGACGCGCCTATGGCATGCCCGGCCGGGGCACCCATCGTTCGATAAACTTGCTTTGTTGAAAGATTCTTTGGGTTGTAGTTTCACTTCTCAGAGTTCTTCTCCTTGTGTGTTTTCGAGCTAAACAGACTCGAATACCTTTTCTTACCAGTTCGATTAAAACTACTGGCTGTTTCGATTTGATTCATGTTGACATTTGGGGGGGCATATCGGACGCCTGCTCTTGATGGTTCTCGCTATTTCTTAACTATTGTGGACGATTTTAGTCGTTCCACTTGGGTTTACTTGGTGAAATTTAAGTCGGATGTGGAACGTTATCTTCGTATGCACTGCCAGCTTGCTCATACACAGTTTGGGAGGTCTGTTCGCCGCATACAGGCGGATAATGGCCCGGAGTTTTAGACCAATTCTCTTCGCGATTATTAGGAAGAACATGGGATAATTCTGCAGACTTCGTGCACTGATACTCTTCAGCAGAATGGCGTGGTAGAGAGGAAACATCGTCATTTGTTAGAGACTGCCAGAGCACTTATGTTTCATGCAGGTTTGCCAGTTCGTTTCTGGGGCGAATGCGTTCTTACTGCGACATATCTCATTAACCGCTTACCTTTAACAGCCATTGGTGGGAAGACACCGTTTGAGATATTACTGGGCAAGAATCCCACGTATGCTCACATCCGCAGTTTTGGATGCTTGTTTATACAAAGGACACTCATCACGGGTTGGATAAGTTTGTTAATCGGGGTTATGCTGGTGTTTTCATCGGGTATCCTGGTACTCAAAAGGGATACCTTGTGTATGATCTTCGTACTAAGCGGATCCTTGTCTCGCGCGATGTTCATTTTCTCGAGCATGTGTACCCATTTCTCCTTCGGTCCGCGGCCATATCCTCACCATCACATGACATTCATGTTTTATGTCGGCTGCATGGGGACTTGCATCCCTCTATTTCAGGCCCTTTCCTTTCCGATGATGAGCCAACTGATCAGGTTGCCGATTATGACCAAGGGCGGACCGCTGATGATGATGATGTGGCCGATGATGATGAGGTGATCGAGTTCACCTCCCCCGCGCCTTCCGCGTTGGGATCCCCTGCCTCGCCTCTTTCTGATTCTTCGCCCACACTAGCCGAGCCTGCTCAAGTGGAAGAGGCAGCAGCTGCACCTGAGCCCCGTCGCAACCCACCTCGTGTCAGGCTCCCTCCGGGTCACTTAGCTGGGTATGAAGTCGACCTGCCCTCTTCTTTTGCTTCTCATGTTGAATTTCCCATGTCTAGTTACGTTAGTTATCACCGATTCTCACAAACTCATCGTGCCTTTTTGGCTGTTCTCTCTAAATTTGACGAGCCTCGCACCTATGCACAAGCCGTCCGATATGAGCAATGGCGGGCCGCCATGCATCGTGAGATCGATGCTCTTGAGGCGCAGGGGATATGGACTTTGGAATATCTGCCTCCTGGGAAGCATGTCATTGACTCCAAATGGGTTTACAAGATCAAGTTCAATCCCGATGGCACAATCGAGAGGTACAAGGCACAGTTGGTGGCGAAAGGCTTTACTCAGTTGGAAGGGATCGATTTTCATGATACCTTTGCCCCGGTGGCAAAGCTGGTTACAGTTCGTGTTCTCTTGGCGCTTGCTGCCAAGCGAGGCTGGCCACTCCATCAGCTCGACGTCAACAACGCATTCTTGCATGGTGATCTCGATGAGGAGGTATATATGAAGGTTCCCCAAGGCTTTGCTAAGGAAGGTGATACTCGTGTTTGTCGCCGTCGGAAGTCACTTTACGGATTGCGACAAGCATCTAGGAACTGGTATGCTAAATTCACTGAAGCATTGTTGGAGTTTGGTTTCATGGTCTCCAAGGCCGACCCATCTCTTTCCACCTATCAGGCGGATGGAGCTTTCTTAGCAGTCTTGATCTATGTTGACGATGTAGTACTCACTGGTGATAGTCTCGCTCACATCACTCGCGTCAAGGAATTCCTTCATCGGCGATTCAGTATTAAGGATCTGGGACCACTTAAGTACTTTCTCGGCATCGAGGTTGCTCGTTCTCCAGAGGGAATTGTTCTCAGTCAACGCAAATATACACTGGATATACTGGCCGATGCAGGCATCACTGCAGCCCGACCCAGTGCTTTTCCACTCGAGCATAACCACACTCTGAATCGTCCTTCTGACGATCGCATTGCTGATGTGGGTTCTTAACGCCGGCTTGTCGGCCGCTTGCTATACCTCACCATTACTCGTCCAGATATTGCCTACTCTGTTAATTGGCTCAGTCAATTCGTTCATTCTCCGAGCCCATACCACATGGCTGCCGCCCAGCGAGTCCTTCGTTATCTGAAGACAACCCCTGGCCAAGGCTTGTTTCTACCCTCTAGTGGTTCCTTGGAGCTCACAGCTTATAGTGATGCTGATTGGGCGGGTTGCCAGTTTAGTCGGCGTTCTACCACGGGCTATTACATTGAGTTTGGCGGAGCCCCGGTGTCTTGGCGAGCGAAGAAACAGAAGGTGGTTGCTCGTTCATCCGCGAAGGCAGAGTATCGTGCCATGGCGAGCACCACTTGTGACAACCAAGCTGCATTGCACATTGCCGCCAACCCTGTCTTCCATGAGCGCACCAAGCACGTCGAGATGGATTGCTACTTCGTTCGTGAGCGTGTCACTTCAGGTGAGATCCGACCGCAGAAATTTGGCACCACTTCACAGCTTGCCGATATCTTCACCAAGGCGTTGGGCACAGAACAGTTTCATGTCTTGCTTTCCAAGCTTGGCATTCGAAACCTTCATGCTTCAACTTGAGGGGGAGTATTGGGCGGAGTTGCGCTGATTTGTATTTAATTTTATATGGAGGATCAATTTTGTTATTTACCACTTAAACCTAGCTGCTTGTGGAATGGCTCAAGTAGGTCAGCCGTAATCTCCTTGTAATTAAGTGATGGAGATTTCGGCTTCTCCCTCTAAGTCATAACAAATTAGTGAAGCTTTGCTTGAGAGCGCCGCTCTCCGTGGAGTAGTCCCGGTATTCGGGGAAACCACGTTAAACTCTCGTGTTCTTTATTCTTCCGCGTTTTACAAGTATTTACATTTTCTAATAATTTATGATAATCATCTCAATTTGGAAAAAATTGGTAAATTAATATACATTAGTAGTCTATACTACCAAGAATAACACTCTGTGTACCAAACGTTATTCATGATTTAGTAAGTCATTTGCTTTCGAATGTTGTTATTTGTCAAGAATCGTTTAGTATCAATAATTTGAGTTGTTGAAATAAGTTTAATAATGAATTTTATATTGAACAATTATTCATGATTTAGTTAGTCGTTCTCTTTAGAATGGTGTTCTTTTTTATGAAGAAATGAGAGCTTGAGTAGAGGCGGGAATTCGAGTTTCAAATTATATTCTTTGTCAATGACTGTTTAGTATCAATAACTTGAGTTGTTGGGAGAGGTTCAATAATATATCTTATACAATTTACTAACACACACTATCATATGAAAGTCAACTAATATGGAGTTGAAGTTGGCGCAAATCTAAATATCATGTGTTTAACAAATAAGGTCGCCAAGATTCAAACACAAGATCTATTGATCAACTATTCTCAATTAGACGCACACTAATTTTCGATATCAATTAATTTTTATATCTAATTTAATCATTTTCCTCTAGAGTAAGGGACCCACCCTCTAACACTGCTTGCTTTATCACCGATACCTTCCACTGAGCACACTAGTTTGGAGTTGTCTCTTTGGAGGAGCACCATGCAGCAGCCGTCCAGAGATTTCAAGCACTGCTTAGTAGAAATTGGGATGGGTAACAAGCGTGCATACGACCTAGCTAGTCCAGGGCAGTTTTCACCATTTGGTTTTCATTTCATTGCAGTAGCTAACACTAGATTATGTCATTGGACTACGTATAATCCAAGGGCTATCCGCAACTCGATTGGTAATTGTTGGGTGTGGTATTAATTCGCTTAATACGACAAACAACTACGTAATTAACAGGACCGAGCTCATCGCTCCACACATCTTCTCGGGCCCAAGCCCACGATCCCAAGACTTCGATAAAAATAGACTCACGCCTTCAAACCAAAGATCCCCTCTTCCTTTCCGGGACCCTCCCTTGAGGTTTCTCACTCTAAACTCTCTCTACACACCATAGACATTCCTTACACTACTTCTATATCGTACTAACTTGAGCGTCGTAGCGTAGATTCCGGAGGCCGTCCCCTCCTCCTCACAGATTCCTCGCCTCCCGAAGAGATCGAACGAGTAGAATCCAAAGCAGAGCCTCAATTATTATTATGTTAACCCTGGATACATCTTAGGGAGAAACAGTAACGAATGAAGGTTAGGTTGCTCTTTGTATTCAATTTAAAAAAGAGCAATATGCAAGATGTAGAGTTTGCTAAATGACTAAATTACACGTTTGGTCACGCAAATAATACAAAATTTTCACGTTTGCCACCTGAATTATTTTTCTTTCTTATTCTTCACGAACTTGATGAATCGCTTCATTGATAGTCACCTGCAGTCCAATTCCGTTAAATTCATCCTACATGGCAGTGAACCAAACCTTTTAACTGTTAGTTTAATGATGTGGCAATTTAAAAATAATATAAAATATATATTAATTTTAAATTAAAAATATTTTATCTTCTCCCAAAGTCACTCCCTCGGAAATCCCCAAATTGCCGAAGCATAGGAAAACGACGCTACATTTCGGCTAGGAATCGAGCCAGGTAAGATAATCAGTATTGAATCCGGATCCAGTCCTTCTTCCCTCCACCGTTGCCGATCAACGAATCGATGCAGTACAGCGGTCGAGTCAAGCATTCGTGAACGTACGACCCGGCGGAAATCTCTTTGACCGCTTCGCTCTCCAGCGTGTCAAAGGCTGGATGTTATAGCCGAGGATGTTGAGCTCGGAGGCGACGGAAGCTTGGCGGTGCAGAAGAAATTGAGAATCAGGGCATGGACGATAGCGGATTCGAAGATGATTTGCTCGAGGGTGCGGCGGAGGTGAGGGAGGGCGAGGCGAACGGTCTCGAGCATGAGGCGCTCTCGGGGTGCGATGACTCGGGGAAGACTGCGGTGGCCGGGGGAGGAGGGAAGCAATGGAAGGCGGTGGAGGGAGTGGAGACGGAGATGGCGACGATGTAAGGCACGGTGGCGTCGGCTTGATAAGTTCCGGAGGGAGGACGATGTGGCTGGAGAGGGAAGGGCGGTGGGTTAGGATGAGGCTGACAGCTCCAGGTGGTGGATTACTATTGGTCTGAATATTTATATATTCTATTATTATTTTTTAATTGTCACGTCATCAAACTAACGGTCAAATTATTTAATTGACTGGCACATCAGATGATTTTAACGGAATTGGACTGCCAGTGACTAACGGTGACACGATTAGCAAAGTTAGTGACGAATAAGAAATAAAACTAATTCAGCTAGCAAACATAAAATATTTATATAATTTGAGTGACCAAATTTATAATTTAGCATTTGCTAAACCATCATTAGGGGTGGCCGATAGGTTTTCAGTTAACGGATAACTGGTCGGTTTAATCGATAACCATCGGTTAGCGGCTAACCGAAAATCGATTGCCAGGGTGCTCGGTTGGTGTTTAGTAGAGAAAATGGTTACTTCGACTAGCCGAATAACCAAAGCTGGTTAACCGGCTAACCGAAGCAACCGACCGTCGTTCCACCAACCCAGTATTCGCCTCCACCAAAATGACCTTGTTTCCTCTTTCATCGACCTCTCACCAGTCACCAACCCTATCCACCTCCAACCTCCAAATCCTTCAGGCTTCGACGAGATGACGACCTTCTCCTATTCCTAGATCGCATGTCGTCCCCCCTTCCCCGCCGACCCAGACCTTGCAACCATGACCCAACGACCTCGCGCAACGCTGCTCCTCCGTCGACCCCGTGCACAACTGCTTTCCTCGACCCCCGTCGGCCTTACCCTCCGCGACTCCGGCGACCCCCACGACTCTGGCGACCCCCGCGACAACCACGACTCCGGCGATCTCTGCGACCCCCAACGCCCGACCCCCGCGTCCTCTTTCGCGCATCAGGTCGTCGACGACTCGCCGAGTCCAGCGTCCGCCGCTCATCGACATCGCCGACCTCGCTCGCCCCAGCTATGTCTCCGTGATCGGTCGCAGTCTCCAGGTGACCAGGTGGGTCGCTTTCTCCACGCCAGGGTCGAGACTCGAGAGCTTAAATGGAGGGAGGAAAGAGAGAGAAGAACGGGGAAAGGATTGTGTGGTGGAGGAATTGTCATTAGTGTTTTTATAATGAATTTCACTTAAATGCCAACGTTTTAGAGAGAAGGGTTATTTTTTTCGAGTATGCGGCTAACTGAGCATAAAACCAAAAACTGACCAGTCGGTTTGTCGGTTAACCATGATTCTCTTTTTAGTCGGTTGTCGCAAGGTCTGGGGGGTGGTTCGGCTAACCGATAACCAGGTTTTCGGTTTTCGGTTTTCGATTAAACCAAATCCGACCGACCTCCAGCGCTAATCACCATATTAGCTTGTTCGATCTGAAAACTGCCTGGCAATGGCCAAATCAATATAAAACGATTAAATTACAAATTAAGTAATTAACAATAAAAATACAATACCACCAATTTATCCGTGTGACTTCCAAAACCGCGTAGAAAGCCATGCACCAGGATCCAACAAATCTGTTATCTATTAGGTGAATATCGGTTTGGTTGATGGGCATCTATTACAGGTTTGGGATTTCTGTCGGAAAGTAGGTTGGTATCGGTTTGGTTGATGGGCATGGCGGACCCCTTCGTCTTGCGGATTTGCTGCTTTATTCCTGGGATAGGGAGCGAGATGCGTGTATTGATTTGACTGGTTCTTCACCTTTGAATCAGACTGGGATGACCGATTTTGTGTCGAGCTGAGTTGTTGTTGATGTTGCTCGGCGAAAGTGTGCTAAGTATCGGGACTTGTGCATGGCAGCTGGTTACGGGTTCCTGCCCTTTTCTTTCTCTTCACTGTGAGAGTTGGATACGGATGTTGTGGCTTTGCTCAAGTGCATCCAGAAATTCTCCATGTCTCAGGATGTGGGGTCTCGGGCGGCCGCGTACATTTTCACTAGACTTAGCTTTGCTGTCACTAAGGGAGTCGGAGCCCAGATTGTATCTAGACTGCCCACTAATTTCATGTAGACCTTTGTTTTCCCACAATTAGTGACTATAAATTATAAATATTAGGTGAATACTTTTCTCTTTTTATTAGATATAAGCTTCATCTTATTAGATATAAGTTCATTTCAATTCAAAATGAACTGTAGTGTGAAATTCATTTTCAAATTAATTCATATGTTTGGAATACTATTCCAAATTATGTTTGGAATATATTTATGATTGAATTAAATAAAAACCTTCCAAACTATTCCAGTCGTAGCGACTGATAGTCCGATTCAAGTCACATCAACACTTCACTCAAAAAGGTAAAAATGCTACATACTAAAACCACTAGTATGTTTACTACTACGTAATCAAGCGTGATGGACGTTATCAGATCTATGATACTATGAAGATGTCCTAGTTATAGGTGTCTTTTTTTAAGGGATCTATTTAAAGATGTTTTGTGTGTTAAAGTTTCCAAATTCACCAAAAATCTTACCTAAACAAGTTTTCAGTATAAGGTTTTTAAGAATCGTTTCTCAGAAATTAACAGCTTTCTTTTCTCCATATTTTATTTTCTGTTGCCAAAATCATTGAAAACAAAGTGAACGGGGCCTTAGTTTCATCCTTTCTTTTTTCGTTTCTCTTCTTTATTTGTTTTCCGGTTTGAAGTGTCAAAACAAAAACAAAAATACTACTTAAAATAATATATTCTTAATCTAATTTTCACATCACTTTGATACAAGCACGGCTGTGCTTGTTTTGGTTTAGAATTGCACAGCTCAAGGTCAATCAAGGAGAGACCTTGGTCGATTGAACCTCAACCCAAAAACATAGGGTTTTAGGCATAATTTTGATGAGGGAAAACCAAAGGTACAACTTCACACACAAGGGAAGAGGCTTGATTGGTATTAATTCGAAGCTCGACCACAATTAAAGTGTATATTCAATGAATATGAAGCAAACGCGTTGTTGGATCACAACCAACACACAACGGGTTTGGGGGTGACAGTGTCACTTTGTTATTCAATCAAAAACTAAGTTTACATCAAGGCTTTCAAGCCTTTAAATAGCAAATTACAATCCTAAGTCGAGGGCTAAACTAATAAGGAATCACAAGCTAACTTAAACATTAACAAGGAAACAAGAATCCAAAATAGAAAAAGGAAAGGAATTGGCCGCAACTAATAGCTTATTACACAAGAAAGTTACTTCCGGCGCAAGTAAAGAAATAGTCTTCCATAGCTACTTTGAGTCCATGGTTCGACGTCTTGGAAGCTTCAATTCAGTCACCCAACTCCTTGATGTTGTTTAACAAGAGTCCTACTTTCATTCTCAACTCTCGGCTTCCATTGACAAGCTCCCAAACTCTTCGAATAAGGCCCTGAAGTTCCTAGCTCAACCCGTGTTCAATACTTGGACAAATTATGCCTTTGCTCAAGTTTTGATTGTGTATCGATAGCAACTTGAGACCCTTCGTTGAACCACCAGAAGACTTGTTTCCCTTCCATCCATGCTTGGTCATCATGCTTCAACATTCGTACTTTAATGCCAAGGCTTTGGTCACCTTCGAACAATCCCCACTAAGCTTGTGCATCTTCCCAAAGTTGATACCGAAAGACTGTTTTTGGACTTGGTCAAAATTTGCCCCCTCTCACCTTGCGTCTTGATCTCAACTTGAAGCTTCAATAGAGAACTTTCTAAAGCACAAACAGCAAACCAAGTCCTCATCACACTTGCTTAAATATTCACTAATGCCTAAGTTTATCAATTTGCTTTGCCTAGTCTGAGATGCGGGACAACATCATCTAAAAATGCACACTGCTTTGTAAGGGTCGACCATTTTCTCTAAAAGTGTTGGTCTCCACCTCTCCTAGAAGTTATAGGTCGTCAAAGCATCTTCTTCACCAGTCTACAGAAGTCACATAAACATCACAAAAATAGAACTAAAACTTCAACTGGAAGAAACTCCGGCAAAAGATTAACTGCCAGTCTTAGAAGAATCGAAATTAGGTTTCTTCTCTTGTTACCGATTCAACTCCATGACCAGTCAGACATTGCTTTCTCCTGAAGGCTAGCACCAGCAACGCGTAAGTCTCTGTCACAGCCACCACAAGGACCCCGACATAAATGCAGACCGTCGTCGCGAAAACGTACAAGTATCTGAACCACGAAGTCAACTTAACTCATCAGATGAAATTGTTCTTGGTGAAATTAATTGTTGTGACAAATTCAATAAAGTTATAATATTACTAAGTTGCAGGCGTCGACAGACTTACTTGGGAGAGAAGACGGACCACACAAACAAATGGTTCCTCATCAAGACCAACACGACGGTGTATGATGTCAAGAGGATTGAGTTTAAGCACAACGGAACTAGGCAAGGAAACCCAAGCATGGTCTTGAGAAGCTGGCCCGAGTTAACCGTATGTGCATCATTTGCAAGATAGTGTGTGGTTTTGACAGAGTTGAACATGACCAAACTCAGAAGAAATAGCAGCGGAGAAGCGTAGGTGATTATGAACATCAAGATACCAGAAAGGAATATGGAGTGACTTGAGATTCCCTACAAAAAATGCAATTCCAACTGGAAGTTAGCTGGCTATGACTTTTCGTTATGTGCATGCGCATGTTTATGGCGGGGATTAGAGCATTCTCAAGCAAATAGGATGAGAGGACGTACGATGAAGGCTCCAGCAACATCGATAGTGGCTAGAGTATTGCTGTTCCCTAGAGCAAAATGGCCGGCCATTCCCAAGTAGTACAGTGATGCAACCTGATAGAGAGAATAAACAAGCATAACTTTCCTGACATTACCATTGAAAATTCATAAGGTGATATGCTTCAGCAAATATACAGACAGAAATGCATAATCGCCGGCCATAACCCATCCATGACTAGTCAGACGCTACCAATATTTGTTCTCAATTCTCAAATAAACCGCTTGAAAATCAAGACACTCCCAAAATATGGAATATGAACTGACCTCAACCAATTCCGTATGGTATTGTCCACTCTGAGAATAACAAAGCATGCTACCCAAAATTTGTACCATAAGCAAGAGGATGGGCATTGCATTGATTCCCTGTTGAAGCAGCAGCTGTAGAAGACAACAGCATATAACATATGCCAGCCCAATCACATAAGAAGAATCTTTAAGTGCCAACAACAGATCCTCATGTTGAATGCCAATAGGAATTGACTGCTTTGAGTTTAAATGATGTCTTGAATGATCATGAGAACTCCCAGCAGGCATCAGCCATGGTGTGACCAAAAAGCTGGTCGTTGCAGAAATACCCAAAATTGCATATATTATCTGGGCCGATGTATTAGAACCATAATTGGAAAATGCAAAAGCATTTTCCTCCCCATGTTTCATGACATACCTTAGAACAAAGAACCCAGATGATATAAAGGAAAATGCAGCAAGAAGAATGGCTTTTCCTCTTGGCCTCGGTAAATATAAAGCAAATAAGCCCAAACTGATCACAAGAAGGCCCGTGGCTAGCTGAATAGACCTTATACTTCCACTTCTTGATTTTTCAAGCCACTTAGAAATGTCTGGAAGATGAGTCCAGTTAACTCCACCTTGATGCCAGCCTCCCAATATTCTCCCAGATAAAAGAAGCAATATCATGGAGCAAAGTTGAAATCTAATTCTTTGGTTCTGTTTCTGCAATGTAAGCGAACTTTGAAAACTTCCAACATGAAGAGATCCTAATAGTTGTCGGAGTAGTAACAGGCATGATGTCATTGTAACAAAATGCCAAATATATTGTTCTTCCTCTACCAAGGAACTTGAACCCATACTCATCATAAGGATGAATACAACACTAAGAACAAAGATCTCTTGTAAACACCACTTGCGCACATGCTGGATGGAAGGCGAGACTTCTCTTTGCAAGCAAATTAGGATGGCTAAAAAGATTAGACATGATAAAGCCATCGCAGCGATCCCAAAAGCAAGCAAGCTGACGGGTTTCTGGGGAGGAAAACAACAAAGCTTTATAACAGGGAAGACAAAAGTATGGCAGTAATCATTTTCATATTTTCCACATACGATAAGCAATACTTTATTTTTATTTTGTTTCATAAGATACGGTTGGAAAGACTTCAAATACTAAGTAATAAACTAATCATACATACATCGGTTACTCTGCGTGATAACCATTCACTTGCAGTATTCAAGAAATCCCAATATGCAGCAACAGCAACCTTGTAATCATTCCTTGCCTCAGACCTATGTAGATAAATCATTAATATCAAGTCTACACGCATTGATGTTTACTTAAATTAATAATAATTAACAGTATTGAGAAAACATTGCAAGCTGAATATTGATTCATGAATATGAAAATTGTATCACATGCTGTCTCATGTAACTAAACCCACCTGGAGCCACTCATAGATTCCCAGGAATGACTAAGAGTTTCAGCTTTCGTGTATAAGCAACAAAGAGTCCTCTCAATACTACCACTGCATTCTCCGTTTGTTGACTGAACATGATCAGACAAGCCAACGTCTCGTGAGCCTCCATACGAGAATGCTGGTAATTGTGCCTGAACTAATCTCAGCAGTTGCCACGAATTCAACTGCAGAGCTCTCAGCCTTTTGTCTTCTGTCCCATGAAAACAAAAATAATATATGTCAAAGTAGATAAACATCGATGGATCAGCTAATGAGCACAAAGCCAAGAAGCCAACAAATGAAAGATTATAGTTAGCATTTTCTTTCATACCGCGCATCTTGTGTGGTTGATTATTAATGTATAACTGATTATTAATACTTTTACTTCAGACATAGAACTTTGATACAGATATCCACCAGCATCTAGGAAGCGATCTGCCCAATTTCTATCCAGCTATTTAATATCCACACTCAAAGAACTAACCTGGAAGAGAATCAAATGTTTCAGCAATAAGGATTCCAACATTGTTTTTGGGAATTGGCAGATTATAAAGAAGAGCCAGCGTTGGAGTAAGATCAACCTGTGCATATAGACACAACATTAGTCTTCTCTAGGGTTGAAATATATGATTATCAAGGTTTAGATTCTGCCATAGATCTATAGTTTCATTCTCTCGCATATGAAGAAACACTTTGAGCAACAGACTTAAAATAAACCTCAGAGTTGGAACAGAAGGGAGAGCACAAAGCTGTAATTGATAATAACTTTTTTCCAAGTGGTTTGTGAAATCGTACAATTGGACAGGCTGTCAATCCTGTGCAGAATGTATAGTTTGATTACCTTGCATATTAGGGAACACGTCGAACAACAGACTTAAAGTAAACCATTGGTACAAAAGTGAGAGAACAAAAGCAGTAAACAAAGGCAGCAAACAAGAGTAACGAAAAAAACCACCAAAAGACTTTATACATAATTAAACAATCTAGGGAACTCAAAATTAATACATACACAATTAAGCTTGCAATTTTAAACGAACAAAGAAAAGGCTCTCATAGGAGGTAAGAACTGATGCAGTGATGCTGTAAAATTACCTGATGTATGGAACTGACTGATGCCTGGTCGGTGATTTCATTTTGAAGGCCAATGAAAAGCACTAAGGAATCAGTTTCTTCGTATGAAGAACCTCCATGATTCCCACTTTCAGTCATACCATGGTCACTAACCACCACCTACATACATAAAATCCATCGCATATTAAAAAAGAATGTAAATGCAGAGATTCTGAGCATTCGGAAAGGAGGAGGACAATATGTAGGGTCGTCCACATATCCATACCGATCAGCAAACTATTTTGCTACAGAAGAATGACAGATTATTATATCAATAGCCATTGAGAATTTGAAACACAAACTTGCCAGGGCTTTCCATCTTTGAAAACTGGTTCAGACTAATAGGATTCAAATTAATCAATTGTAAAATAATCAACATAGTTTTTAAAATCTACGGCACAAGAAGAAATGATTATGAGGTAAACTTCGTTATAGAAAATGTCAAAAGATCTAACTGGTCAACCATCCTGATTCATTACCATGGATAATCTCCATGAGCTCACAACACAAAAGTTTCCTTATGATCCTCAATGAATTATCAACTAAGCATCTTTAATTCAATATGAGTAAGGGACATGGCAAACCAAAAGTGTCCGTTCATGATCATCTCCTTGAGGTTGTATGGCATGTGAATGAATCATCTCCACCACTTCATCCATTTCGGTAAGTTTTGGGCCCATCAGGAAACTACAGTAGTTTAAGACATAAGATGTTCAATAAACGCAAGCAACACTTTCAATTGGTCAGGTCTTTCATCTGAAATGAAGCTAGAACCTGCTACGCCCTCCAATATGTCCAACGTGATCCAGGCCAAGATAGTGAAGAACCTACAAGGAGACAACAACTAAAATCTGAGCACTAATTGTCCAGTGAAACAACTATGTATATAATATAAAGCTAAATTTCTTATTGAGTAACAAATCATGTCAAAGAGGTCCAAGTCAAAGATTGAAAACAGAAAGTCACATTCATCAAAGGCGTAACATATTAAGCACTGCTTCACGGGGGAGACAAATAAATGAGAAAGCTGAAAACGAATCAAGTACAAGAAACTAAAATATAGAGAACACAAAAATCCAGGAAATCCAGCTCGACAAAACCTAGACCAAGTTCTTCAGTGCTTCGTATACAACTCAGACTCATTCGAAGGACTCACCAGAAGATTCCAATCACTTTGGCTAAGCTCCTTTTCCAGATGCCTAGAAACATTGAAGTCGACTTGTACAGTATCTTTAACCTGAGGAAAGAAAAAATCAAAACAGACATATCATTCTTCAAATCCTTTGAATGTAAGCCTAACAACCCTGTCAAAGAACAACCCAGACATAAGACACACAACAAAGATCGTGCAATCTCAGGCTTTTTCAACAGATCTGAACAACTAAAATATATGCAACATTCATCATCACAAACAAAAAATTATGGAACTGAAAAGCAGAACATGTGGGAATAAACAAACTTACATAAAAGCTGTTAACTCCATCATGTCTCGAAAATAAACCTGGAAACAGTCTAAGCCAAGTGTCATCTCCCAGCATCACCATCTTCCAACCAATTTTGAAAAACTGGCCTGCAAGATATCTATTCGTCAGGAACTTAAGTCTTAAGATTCAGCAAAACCTAGGAGGATTGCGAACCTATCAAAGTCACAAATCAGATTATCATAGCAATAGTTCAAACTACTAACCAAGAAGATTGTCATCTAACAGAGCCTGAGTGTTAAAATTGAAAGCCACATCCAAAAATCCCCCTATTGCGCCAGAAACCATCGCCTGCAATTTTACACTAACAAATCGATAAGAAATGGAAGACTCTCACAGGATGTACACCCCTGTGCGTAGTTTGTGAAAGTAGACAGTAATAACCACCTTTAACCGAGGCATTGTAACGGTTGGAGGGGCAGCCTTTGCATGGTAGCCAATTGCCTTTCCAGTAGATAACAATGAATGCGTATATGGCATAGCTTCCATCAGATCTTTAAGCGGAGGCTGGCCATCCTTGCCAAGCACAAATTCTGCTGGAAGACCATCAATAACCTAAACTGACACTGTTGTACATGACAAACTGAAGCTTTTTTGTACATATAGCATGAACAGTAACCCTACGAGAAAAATGTGCATACCATGAGAATTAGTCGGTCAAACGCAGGAGCGATCCCAGAGAGCTCCTACACATAACAGACACCCACCATTACCACCTAATAGACAAGAAATGCCACATAGCAAAGAAACCATCTGCACCGGTACTGATTTTAATAGTGGGATCGATTAGGTTATCTGCAACACTTTGGATCAATTACACATCTCCGAATTCATTTCGGATCAGCAGCATGATCAACGTTTACTGATAACATAATGCTCTTTAGCATTCTAAAATTGCACAGGACAGCAACAAAAGCATCTGACATTTTCCAACAGACGGCGAAGAAGAAAGTGCACCTGATACAAGGATTTCAGCTGATGAGGAGGCAAATTGGGCTGTATTTCACTTCCATTCTTACCGGCATCATAGCCCGGCGGATAGAAACTCTCCAGGCCACTGGAAAGGCAAATGTGAGGGAAAACGAATGAATGCTAGACGCTCTAATTAACATAAAACTAGTATATAGCAAGCGAAGAAGGTGAGCTTTCCAAGATAATGAACCTGACGCCGGAGAGGGCCGGTTTGACGGGGAAGAAACCGTAGACGAAGAGCGAGAGGCCGACGATTTGGATGAAAACCGCAACTAGCGTGAATAAGGTTAGTCTGCTGCAAGTCAGCTGCGCTGTTGCTTTGTGCATCGCCATTGCAATAAAGCTTGAAGAGCAAATGCGAGCTGAAAGAGCTTCGGTCTCTGGATGCAAGTACGATGCCAGGAGAAAGTCAGATATGCAGGCATTTGCTAGATCTTTAGCAACTCTTTATAAATGTCTCCTACTTGTAAGATTTGAAAGATTTAAGGGATTAAACCTGGTATTAAAAATGTAATGATGGTCTTTCCGTAACTCACCAAATAGGAAGTAGAACTTCTTCAAACCCCTGAAGGCCTAAAACCCCAGAAGCGGTGGCGACATGTTATGCTTTTTGAGCACCCCCAAACCCACATTCTCCTATACGTTTGTGTATTATGGAGGATCTGGAAGTCTAGAAATAAGGTGGTCTTTGAGCATGTCCAGCCTCATGCCCGGTCTCTCGCTCGTCAGTGTTTTTTTCCAAGTTCGCGATCTGTCTTCCTCCCTTCCTTTGGTCCCTGCTCCGCCCCAGCCTTCCCGGTCTCGCCTCTCGTCTTGGTCCCCTCCTCCTGTTGGCTTTGTGAAGTTCCTCTTTGATGCTGCTGTTCGTCCTTCTGGGTGCTCGTCTGGTCTTGTGGTGCGCAGTTCAGATGGGCATGTGGCTCTGGCTTTAGGGTCTCTCCATCCCGGTATTGCTGGTCCCTATCTTGCGGAGCTCCTAGCAGCTAGGGACGCCATCGCCCTTGTAGTCTCCAAAGTGCTGCCTCGGGTCATCATAGAAGGAGATTCAGAGGTGGTGATTCGGCAGCTTCGTCAAGGTGCTCTCTCTGACTCCATTGGAGGTCCGGTGCGTCGGGATTGCTTCCTTCTCCTTTCTTCCGTCTCTATTTCTTTAGAGTTTAGGGCAGTTCCTCGAACTGCTAACAGTGCTGCCCATAGAGTGGCGCAGAAAGCACTGTTACTCTCCCCTTTAGAGTTTTGAGCCTTTGATTTTGTGGGTTGGCTTCTCTGATGTATTGGGTTGGGCAGGGTCGGGGTAGATTGTATAGGTTTTCTCTTGACATTTCTTGGAAAAAAAAAAAAAAGACAAGAAAGGCGTCGCCGGCGCTTGATTCGATTTCTCTCGGATGAACAAAAGCCAATATCTCGAATTTGCGCCGTTTACTGTTGACTGGACCAGATTCAAAGTTTTACTGTCTGCTTTCTGAGATTTCGGCGGCAATCTCTGATGGAGCAGAGAGCGAAATGTGTAGCATTGGTGGGCGCAGGGGTTGTTCTCGGCTCTATGTCCACATTCTTCCTCCTCGAGCTTCTTTCCAGGCAAGTTCTTGTTTGCCCTCTCCGCTCTCAAGGAAACACCTGTAACCCAAAGTGTAACGAGTTGTGTAAGCTTTTGCCTATTGCAGAAGAAAGTCTCTCCCAAGTAAGGACAGAGTGAAGAATATTGGATTAAATGGTATGTGCTTTTGTTTTGCCTGATTCCTGGTATTTGGATGTCTGAAACTCAATGTCCATGCTTAAACTTGGATGGGATGCTAGCAAGTTTGCTTCTTTTTATGTGGTAGGTGGTGCGATTCGACAGGAGGTTTCAGTGGCATGCTCAACTTCAGATAGAAATGACGGGATTAGAGGTTCAGACCTTCTAAAGGATGAAATAGTTTCTGAACAACTAACCAGGTAAGTTCAGCTTTACTCTGGATGTATTAAAGCTATTGTCTAAGCTCATTGCGAAATCCTGAGTTTTCATGACTTAATTGGCTTCTAGCCTAGGTGCTGGATGCTTTGCTTTATTCCTTACCATTCATTGCATTGGATTTGGAGTAACTTCGTTTTCCATACTGTCTTGCCTGTAACCCACCGGTCAAATTGAGTTCGTTTTCCTGCTTAAAAGTTCGTTGCTTACGACCTTCGAGATTAGGCCATCATCATTCTTCTTTCTTCCTTCAGTCCCCATTCAAATTGAATTATTGGCTTGTTCAGTGTCTGCGGCACTGTAACAAGTTTAATTTTGCTCGCATTTAACAGTGAGTAAGTTTCTCTCTTTGCTTTAACCTTTTCATATTCGAAACCTTCTATACAGACCATGATTCATGGATGTTGTGTTATTTATCTTCGTCTGTTGTAGCTGCCTTCTATCTGGTCAAGCGACTTCTTAGGATCCAATCTTCTTGACGCACAGTTTGTCATTGGATTGCTTTCTTGTGGTCATTAGGAACATTCAATTCTTTGGTTTTGAGTCCCAAACCAAGGTGACTGCCTCCTACGTCGTTGTCATTGGTCTAGGAGGCGTTGGAAGTCATGCAGCATCAATGCTGTTGAGGTCAGGTGTTGGAAGACTCCTCTTAGTAGACTTTGACCAGGTATTTTCATTGCTCTTTGTTTTCCCCCTATTTTATGGCTTACCTAAGTTACTATCTTTCTATAGACTCTTTGGTGGTGCCACCAAGATTCTGTACAGAGCTGCATTTTCTCTCCACAAATTATGGAACGCAAATAAAAAATGTGTGAAAGATGGGAATTTCACCTTTAAAGTAGCTTGGCACATATAATTTATTGATGCAGCACTGTATTATTTTTGCTCATGTCATGAAAAGGTATCTGTTTCTTCCTTAAATCGACATGCCGTTGCGACGAGAGCAGATGTTGGCATTCCGAAAGCTGAGTGCCTGAAAAAGCATTTTTCGTCAATCTTCCCCGAGTGTTCTATTGAAGCGAAAGTTCTTCTGTATGATAACTTATCTGAAGAAGAGATTCTCTCAGGCCATCCGGATTTTGTGCTGGACTGCATTGACAACATTGACACGAAGGTACCACCTTTTGGGTGATCAGCAAACTATCCATTGTATGTGTTCATCCTTTGTGTCTGATGTGCTTTTCTAATCGGAGTACAATCAATGGAACATTCTTCTTCCCGGACCTTCTTCATCTGATTAAGATACTAAAGTATTCTGTCTTCCATTGGGTTTAAGATAATGGATTTGACAAACTGAAACTTTTATTTTCTGATAGGTAGCGCTTCTAGCTGCATGTGTTAGAAGGGGATTAAAGGTTCTATCTGCAACAGGTGCAGGTGCCAGAGCTGACCCATCCAGAATAAGAGTGGCTGATTTAAGAGAGTCAACCAATGATCCATTATCTAGATCTGTATGTACTTTTATCTCACTTTTTCATAGATGTGCTTATGAATGTGTTGTGTGCTGTCATGCTCCTTGTGGTTTTCATTCTTAAACTTGATAAGCATGTAAAAAATAGGGCATTGAAGTTCGAGTTCATCTGTCACTGTCTTGAAACAGAATGGACTTGGACTGCAAAAATCAGTGGAAATATTATTGGAAAAGGATTCCTTAAAAGTTTGATTTTCATTTTCTGATGTTCGAAGCTTTTAGAGAAAAAGTGATATGATGTTTTAGCAGAAGGTTCATTCACAAGTGCATAACTTTGTGTTGACTGCTTGATTCATTGGGAAAGGTCTTGATTTTATGTCACTATTGTGCGTACATGCATGTCTTGTGTAATGTCTAGATGTCAAACCTGACTATGTTTCTCTGGTTTAGGTAAGACATCGTCTGAGGAAGCATCATGGTATAGAGGGGGGAATACCTGTTGTCTTCTCTCTGGAAAAGCCAAAAGCCAAACTGCTTCCATTCAAGGGACCAAGTGGAGAAGAAGAGAATCCTTCTGATTATCAAGTGAGGATGCTTCCAATCAGTTTGAACCACTTTTTCAAATTTGTGTTTTATTTTATTTAAGCTTTATCTCTAACTATGAGTCAATTCCAGATAGTTCCTGGATTCAGGGTGCGGATCATTCCTGTTTTGGGCACTATCCCTGCAATCTTTGGCCAAGTGATGGCTTCCTATGTCGTGACAAAACTAGCAGGGTTTCAAGTGGAAATGGAACCTGTTGTTAATTTGGATACGGAGCACTATCAAATGCTTCATCAGCGCCTTATTGAACATGAGGAGTCCCTGTATGGCACAGCCATGCAGGTTCAGGTATGGATATGGATATACACCTTATACCTTCTCGCGGGCGAATCCTCATAATTGATTAGTTCTTTGCTTTCCTGTTAGTCTTAACTTTTTAACTATTACGCTACTAGTTGTGAGAATCTGGCATGGGCATATCAACATACAAGTGTCTCCTATTTGTATGATACTAAAAGAATTGTATCTCTGAATCACCTGTGTTTCTTTCTAACTTGTATGTGCCCTATGCTTTTGTAGGTGGATGTGGAGGAAGTGAAGTACATTGTGAAAGAACTCTGGCATGGTCGAAGTGCCAGAGAACCATACACCAAAGATGTTGGACGAGGGATGTGGCGAGCTGTTAATGAATTAATGCTTGTAAGGTATGAGCACTTGTAAAGGAAATTTCTTCTTTGATTCTGCAATTCAGAGAGTCCTACATCCTGAAAGGACCAACTACTTCAGTTGTCTTTTTGTCATTCAAGTTTTATTATCTCTGCAGATGGGACTCAGAGAAGCCAGCGTCAGTATCAAATCTAATTCTTCTAAAATTTATGGAGGTATCGTCTCTTCTCCGACAATTTGGGGATCTCCAGTGTTATATTTTTCACATGTTGCATGCAACAGTTTGGTTCAGGCAGCTCATAAGTATTTTGGGAGAAAGCCCTTACCTGCTTGGTATTTTGGCTGATATTTGATGTTTTTATTTTCTCTTTTATTCCCAAAGAGAGAACGAGAAAATGTATGGAAAGAATAGAACAGATTTTCTGTGCAAAATCTATCCCCTTGTTGGAAGCAAGTGTCAATGGCCTTAGTTTTAGATGCTTACCATTTTCTGAACCGAGTCTGGCTTTTCTATAAGGTAGAAGATGATCACAGCTGAGATATCCAATGCGACGTTCTTACAAATCAATCACTGTTTCATTTTTTGTGCAGGCTGATGAACACGAATCAAGAACATTGGATGATATAAAGGAGAAAGAACCAGAGTTTTTCCAGACTGTGGCGGCTGTCTTGAAGCGAGCACAGCTCGAGTTTGGCTCCTGAATGACTTCTTAGTTATGCCTAAGCACATTGTGGCTTTGTAGCAATCACAGGTCTCTTCTTTCTCTGAGCTACAGATGTTTGTACAATACCTGATTCTCAAAGGGACCAAAAAGAGGCCAGGAAGGCCTGCCGAGACATTGCCCAAGTTCTGCGTAGACCCGAGTCCTTCCTTTTGAGTTTAGCAATTAGCAAGAAAATTAGCATGGTTGGTAATGTAAAATTAAAGTGAAATTATGTATTGAACCAGTCAGTATGGTACAACAAGGTATCAATGAATATTAGTTGTGGCAAATTCATGGTCTTGTATGTCAGTCTTCCATCGCATTGAACGAAATGTTGAAACTGGTAGATTGCTAAAATGAGTGGATTGTGATCCATGATAACAACAAAATTCTGAAAGAATTAAGAATGACCTGTGCAATTCAGTACCAATTAACCTGCACAGTTAAAAATAAAATGTAGATTACAAGTGCTACAACTGTTATACAAGTTACCAATACACAGCTTCTTCAACCCAATCGCACTACCAAATCAGATTTCAGAAGCCAAAATTTGTCCCCAACTCCCCATAGAAATTCCCTCCCTTGAACCCGCTCTCCCTGACAAACAAAACCAACACATATACAAATGCGCAATAATATTACATAGAACACGTGGGCGAAGAATACATATTCGGATTTTCCATTCACGACTTCACATCTCTCAAAACACCCCCTTTCTCAAGTTCACTAACCAGGTCCCTAAGTGATGGGACCTTCATGGCTAAAGTCCTATACAGTCTCGAGTACCGTGCCCTCGTCCCATCTGCAGTCCTCGCCAACGCTAGCAAGCTCAGGGCCTCGGGAAGCTGAGAGAATGCTTGTTTCATTTCCTCCAGGTCCAGGTTTTCGAGAACAGATGGTTTTGGAACCACTCTCACTATCTCGCCGCCTTTGGGTTCTTGGACCCGTGCATCGGCCTTGATTACCAGTTCCGATCTCGAGTTCGCTCCACATTTGATGATGAAGGGAGTTGTGGACCCCGTATTGAACTGCAGGACATTCCATTGTGCCACGTCAATTTCGGTGCCAGACCCCACAGCATCCGCTGATGGTTTCCGACCTTGCTCGAAAATAGCATCGTCTTGCTCAGGGATTGACTGCAAAGTTGAAAAGAAATGTTGGAATCAAGATAGTCAAGCTATAGATTCTACATGGATCATGCCAAAAAGAAAACTGTCAAAATTGTCGTTTGCAAAATAGGTTTTTCGTTACTCAAGGTGAGACTAAGTGAGATGAAAACAAAATACCTCAACTGAGCTGCGAGCATCTGCAATCTGCCTTTGTGCACAAGGATGATCGATCTCGAGAAGAGATGGCATGCGTTCCCCAAGTTCGTCGAGAGAAGATAGCAATGCTTTCTTCTTACTTTTACTCAAGGTGTTAACAGATGATTGTCGCAATATGTCCTATGAAAATAACCAGATAGTCAGTTTGTTGTATCGAAACTTGCTATATCAAAGCATAAGCATATCGTAAAAATGACAGTAAACAGCGCAGTGAGAGGTTAACCTTGACTTGCTTCAATATGCCATCAAGTGAGATTAGAGAAGCTAATCGAGCATCCTCAGCGGCAGTAGAAGGATTGTGAATAGGTGCACTGCTTGCCAGTGCTAGAAGCGCGGCATCACTTTTCATTTGCTGCAAAATCTATTCAATAGAAAAAAAGAGAAATTAATGAAGCCCAACTATTAGGATATAAGGGAACCCCTAATAGAAAATGGAAGAGGCCTGCCTTTCTTCTTTTATGATCAACAGACTCCAATGCTGATCGTAATTTAGCTACTTGAATTGCATCTTCTGCTTCTTCTGTTGCCAAGGTTCCCGCAATATCCTGATCAGGGAAAAAACCAGTAAACAAATGCCTAAAAATGCTCACTGATTGCAGTGGTATTATGTGAAGTTAGAGCCACTACTTCAAGATAATTTTCCTTCTCAAAAGGAAGCATCAACTTGTCTGCGATGACATGGTTTAGAAAATTTATCGGATTTTCCAGGCAACAACTAACAAGGGAAAATACCTTTAAATGCTGCATTTGGGAAGTATAGACCCGCTTAGCATACTCTGATAGAAGCTGCCCAAGTGCGTCTGTGCTAGGAGGCATTGCGGCTCCAAGTCCCGCCATCCAACCATCCATAATTGCAGTAGAAAGGAGCTCCAATTGACCAGTCGTCCCTCCAGAAGCATCATCTCCGGTGACAGAAAGAAAATCAAAATTTTCTGCCAGCCATGACCTGATCTGACGCTGCAGCTCACCAGCTGGAGTATGCACAAAGAGAGCAGCAAGACCCTTATTCCCTATGGCAAAGCTTTTTGCTTCCTCCTGGATTTCTCTCAGCTTCCCACCTGTAACTTGCTGCCTCCACACGTCCTGTACAGGAGATAAAAGTTCAAATGCAACATGAAGAAAACGTCAGGTAGCTCATGATTTCGAATCGAAAGACGATTAAATTCAGTTACGAGATAACAAGTACCAACTGATAGAAAAATGGACATGCAGACAAATAAAGACAAGTTATGGAGTTTCTGTTTTGCAACAAAAGACAGTTCAAAGGTTCAGGCACATCAGTTATCGAAATAGTCATAGTCTCGAGATCAACACTTTTCCAAAAGCCAGGGGAACAGTACAGAAGTAAACAGGCAGTATGAATCACAGCCTCACCTGATCAATTCCTCGCATCCTCAACACAACAGATGACAACTTGGACTTCTTTTCTGGCTTTATATTCACTTTAAATCCCTGGATCTGCTCCTCAGCATAACGTACAGGAGATCTTCCAGGACTACTGCCACGGCTTGAACTTCTGCTTCTTCCAGTATTTGCCCTTTCCAGAAAGCGCTCGACAGGAGATACCTGCAGGTAGTGAGGAATAGGAAAAACAATGATCTTATGAAATCGGATGAAGCATATCATGCTTTGCAAAACAACAAACCGAATCAGATGAGCGAACGTTAACCTTTATTGATTGCAGTTCTGGTGATCTTGCAAGTAAAGATCTTATGTACAAAATGCGAACACGAGAAACAAGCATGGTGTCCATCACTCTTTTTGGCTCCATTTTACGGATGAAGGAGAAAACAGCATCTCGGATTTCAGCCAGTATTTCATGCTCCCTTGAAGCACCAGCTTTAATAACAGCAGCCAGAACCTGCAAAAAATAGCAGATACCATCAGCAATGCCTTCAGGATAAGCTATAGATGCTTACTAAAGAATTCAAAAACCTACAAACACAATGACAAGATTAACACAATATTTGGAAATCATATAATGGCTTCCCCCAAAGGACCTGGCCCAGGAACCAGAATGAACATTCACATCCACAAGAAAAAAAAAGAACTTCAGGAATACTCCTATCTGTCAACTCCTGTATTCGCATCAAAGTAGACACGGGTCAATAACAAAGGCTAATAAAGAAAGCATAGATAACATAAATCGCTCTAGATGAAAATTATTACTCAGATGAAACCTTGGACTAAAAGTTATAAGAGGGAAGAGGCGTCATGTGACCTATACTTTAATACTAGTTTCAATGAATCGTGGAAGAAGTATTGTGCTTGCAATGATTGCAAGAACTTCAACTCACGCCCGACATTAAACATTAGGGTGCATAATAGTAAAGACTTTTGGCAGAGCAAACTAGAAGGGAACTGTTGCACTATCAGTCAGCATACCAACATCAAAAGCTTGTTAGCTCCATCTGAAATTGCAGCAAGGCTGTCTTGTTGTTCAGGATCAAAGTTATTTAGAGCAGCTGTAAGATATTCTCCTGCTGGGGTCGTCTTGACCATCTCTGAGCTAGATTTAACCAAGGCAACAGTTCCGTCAGGTTTGGCCGCAGCTAATGGTGAAGGAACAATATTTGTGGACTGTCCCGTGTTCGCATCATTCCTGACAAAGGGCAACATAAATATATGTAAACAAAAGACACATACAAAGAAAAATAGAGAACTAACAGGATAACTAAACTCTTCTTAAGTCAACACCTTCCAAGGTCCCGTGGTTGAGTACTGACAGTGCCTTTTGGTACTGGACTTGACACCTGCCAAGGAAATTAAGTCAGTAAAGGGGGGGAAAAGCTTCACACTCAATCCATTAAACATTACGCCCAACTATGCTTCTAACGTCACCCTAATAGTAGAATTACACACATTCAGCATGCCAAAGATTGGAGAAGCACAACCTAAAATAAATAGAACATTTCACTACCTAGCAGTAACAAGGTTGAGCTTATTGTTTGAGAAACATGCCTAAAATGACCATATGTAGCAGATACACATTGAAGACCAAAAACAAGGACCACACACAGTAGCAAAGCTGATGATGGATTGATGGGTGAAACAATAAGCAGGGTTGCAGTATGAAAGATATGATGGTTGCAGAAGCACTCAACAAACTGACACGGAAAAAGCAGAATAGACATGTTTCATATTTACCCCAAGAATATAAAGGGAAAATATGTTGTACACTCCATCAGCCATAGGGAAACAGAAAATAACAATCACCTGTGGAGATGCACTTAGTGAGGCTTTCTCAGTTAATCTATCAAATAGCTTCTCATTCTCTTCATGCAACCTCTGCACAAAAGATAAGAAACTATTAGAAAAGTTTATGAAGATAAACTTACACTTCATTCCATTCATAATAAACCCAGAAGTTCAGCATTAGACCAAAGCTCCTCGGTAATTGAACTTAAGCATGCCATGACCAATGGAGCTTCAACAGACATACCTAAAAACATAAAGAAAGGTAAATCCACCTGTTCCCCCTGCTCTTCCACATATGTGGTTGTGATGAATTCAGGAAAGGAGAGCAGTGAAGAGTTACATAAATTGAATGATTAATCCATAAAGCCAAAGCAATGCACTAGAACAGTTCAGTGGTTTAAAAAGGTATGGTTATGAATTCAAATCCATCACCAGATGTCATAGCGTCAATGGGTATTAGCTTTTAACTGCTTACCTCTATAAGTGCATCACGCTTTCTGAGTTCTTCCTCAAGTTTCTTGGTAACAGAAGAAGAATCCAAATCATCACTAGTTGCCTTGGAATTTGGTGATACCCCCGGCTGTTCTGTGCCAATCAAAGACCTAGCCTCACTTGAACGATTGGATTCATGGAGTTGTGATTCTAAGCTTTGAATTTTAGCCTACATAAGATTACAAAATCCCTTGCAGTGAATTCGGCGTGTAAATCATAATTCTTTATCAATAAAAGCCTAACAAGCGATAAGCTATGAGATTTCATTCCTACCCCTACCGAAGTGGGGGATAATACAGCAGCAGGGGAAAGGAGACATGTACATCCTAAAATCAGTGTGGTGCTACATAAAGCAACAGAGAGAAATTGTGGAAAGGGACTATTTCTATAACTTAGAACAATCAAAGAACCTTACTGACTCAGTAATACAATGAACTTCTCCATGTTTTGGTTTTTTATAAAGAAATTCTCTACGCCGATAGAATATTTATATATTTCCAATGTAAAGAGGAAATCTATGTACTTGAGATACAAAACAATGTTGCTGATGAACAAACCTGCAATCCTTGAATGGTAGAATCTCTTTGTTGGATCTCGATTTTTTGTTCTTGCTCCAGATGTAACAGCTGAGCAACTTGATTCCTAAGCATAGCATTTTGTTCTTTTTCTATCTTATGCTTGTCAGATAGCATAATATTCTCAGACTGCAATGGAGGAATACGGCAAATATTAAGCTCAACGCAACTCCATGCACAAACACAAAGGCAGAATACCACCAAAAAAAAAAGGAAAGGTAGCTGTTTAAGTTTCCAGTAGATTAAAACAGACAAGAAAAAGGATACATCATCAGAAGCAACTTTAAGTAAATTGAGAAAAAAATACAGAATGGCACACCCAGAATATGCTACAAGATTTAAGCATCAAATTCACATTTAGAGATGAAAACCATAAATAACTTAATTGTAACGGAATAGTGGCCAAAGAGTGAAGTTCACCTTTAGATCTGACTGCAAGGTAACAGAAACTTTCCAAGCCTTTTGAACTTCATTGAACAGCAGGACACACTGATCATTGGCATCTTTAAGAGCCTGCTTCAGTCCCAATAACTCTTGCTTCAAATCATGAATTTCTCTTTCTTTCTCATATACCTCTTTCCTTGCATCATTTGCCTGAAATACTCAAAAATACCAAATTAGTATATTTCATAGTCAATCTGTAAGCAAACTAAGAAACCAAAATATTCTCGAATCAGCACAATCCGAACTGATTCCTTTTAATAAGTAAAATTCAGGCAGACCGAGTCAAAACACGGTAATCAATATTAACCAGGTCAATTCCTCGTTGCCCTTTTCACCACTAAGTTGGCAGTTCTTTATTTCAAAATTATTTTAACAGGGTTCCGGATACTTATTTGAACTTATCATCTCTCTATCTATATACAAATCTTAAATCATTCTATCATTCGTCAAGATGATCAGGTTCGAATATCAACTATTCATTCAAGGAATAGGGTTATATGGAACATGATACATGAAATCTTGGATGAATAGATGAGTGGTATGCATATGAAACAAGAACTCACAGTATCTTTCCACTTCTTGATAGTATCTCGGTTTCCAAGGCTTAGTACAGAATTCCGCGCTCTAGCACAGAAATTAAGTGAGGCCATTGTCTCTGACAAATTTGCAGCGTTTGGACATATATTGAGTATCATCAAAGTTTTTGAGCTACCCCCTGCAGAGATCACAAGAATAAAAGGGACTAAATACTAAAATCTAATACCAGAAAAACACGAGGGAAAGAGGCAGAAATGCTGAACTGAAACCTGAACACAGACAAACCAACAATAGCTTCACTTACGAGCTGATATACCTCAGATTTCAAGTTTGATGCATCACAGAACTGTAGTTGAAAAGTTAAAAATGGTTGTGCATCTAAGACAAATTACAAGCATTGGCAAGAAAGAATTTTACACCATTATGACTCTCAAGCCACAAGCAATTAAATATCCAGAAAGTTTCACTCCTTCCTTCCTATATCCCAATTCATAAGACCAGGGCGAAAGAAATGTCCTACCTAGAGAGTCTGCAAGAATCCTCGTAAGCACTGAATTTCCATAGGGAATATCTTCTTTCTTTGTGGTCAAAGCAGACAAGACATCTCCCAACCTATTCACGAAATATGTAGCAAGTCCATGTCACATACAGGAACAATAACAGCAGATACACTATTCATGTATACACAGAAGCTCAGCTTTAGGCACCAGGCAGAAAGCAGATCATCAGTAGGTAACGTGCAACAAAGCAGAATATGACTTACGCAGAGAGTGATTTCATAACATGCAGCAAATCTGTAACACGCTCCCCACTCTCCTCTTCAGTAATCAAACCTTCAGTTCCAGCCAGGTCCACAAGTGAGAGCTTACTATGCAAGTTTTCTCCAGTAATCATGTTGTTATAATGTACATGTATCGAGACAATTCTGCAGAGAGAAAAGAGAAGTAGTCCATAGTGGTTCAACAAAATATCCCAGTTGGTACTACAAACATGAGAGAGTGTCTCGTGTGCAGTGACCTTCTACCAATCGAAAAATAAAAATAAAAACGTTAGAAAGTGAACTTCTAAAGAAATTTAGGGAAATTCCACTTATACGGAATACCACAAGTTCAATATCTGGCTAAATGTCCAGGGATCACTTTGCTGGATCTGTATCTGCAAACGCTACAGAGCATGTGTCCATTTTCGCTAAGAAAGAAGCTCATACTTCTACAATATCAGGCATCCAACCTACCCTTCTTTCATACAAAATTACAGGTTTTGTTTAGTTCAGTTAGAGTACTGTAGATAATCACTAAACGCGATGTCTTTTACCCTAGCACATTAATTTCCTCAACAAATTGTCCTCGACCTTAACAAACCCTACAACTAAATTTCCTACTGTCCTAAGCAATTCAGAACATTATCCCCTTCTAACTGGTCTCACATGGACACAAGTTACCGAGTTGGCCTGATACTTATGTCTAACAATGATTAGTTTATAGATAACTTTAACACAGATATCTCATTAATAATACAATGAAATCAGTTGGCAATCCAGCAGTGTCACTATGCAAACAGTTAACTTAAGTGTTGCGCTGCTACTTGACCAACACAGTTTGTGCAAAAACAAGAAGCAGATACAAAGAGAGCACTAGGAAAGCAAGAGCAAGGATTCATCTTACAAGTGAGAAACATTAAACTTGGATGCATCATTTCCCCGGCACTGGATTGCAGCCTTCAAGACTCTAGAAAAGTCCAATGGATTATCAACCTTTAGTCCTTCAAGCTCAATAGAAAACTCCGCTGACCCCATCTGAATCTTTTGTGAGCTGATCTCTGATTCCGCAAGAAGATCTCTCACCTACATAGAAAGGATACAAATCAAGCACTTCAGAGAAGCCACCAGTGGATCATTACCAATGCTAAGGACCTCTTGCATTCTCCCAACTATTAGGAAAAAGTACAAGAGAGGGATGGAAAGAGAGAGAAAAGATAGAAGGGGGTCTAATTATTACAATAATGAACAAAGAGGAACCTTTTCATTGTAGAGCTCAAAAACTGTGACATAAAAGTTGAAGCGCGAAGCGGAAGTGGAATCAGAGTTAGCCAGATCAAACAACTCCTCAAAACACCGAGCATATAGACCACGTTCATGGCTAGATCCTTCCTGAGAGAAAACAGAACACATCAAGGATTCATAGATTAGTCCAAGTTTATGCAGCACGTTACAGATTATACTATATCACTATGAATGAAAGTTTAAGAATTTCAGTTCCATTTCTCGATTATACGATAAAATATCTTAAACTCAAATATTGAGAAACTTGAAATGTTCTGGCAGATAACTTGTAAGGATCAAGTTTAAGCTCGACGACTATTGAGAAGATGAAATAGCATCAGTTGAAAAAGGCTCTTAAACTTAGAATCTTCAATGTGGAGAAACCAGTCCTATGCAAACACCCATAGCAAAGAAGATATCTCCCTACAGAATTACAGGTTTATATATGACAGCCTGTTCAATCCACAGGCTCATATGCACAACGATATGGAATCGAGATGGAGAGATAATAAGAGTTGGAGAAAGAGAGATAGTAACCATGGTGTATGTCTTCCCAGATCGAGTTTGTCCATAAGCAAACATGGCGACATTGTAACCATCTAGAGCTGATTGTACAAATGGCTGTACATCCGTGAACAGTTCAGCTGTATAACAAGTTATTATAAGATCAGGGTTCACATTCTCCTGGCAAATTTTGCAATGAAGCATGAAGTCTAGTTCACATATTGCACATGACGAGTCCCCAAAAGCAAACCAAATATATCTGGCAATACCTTGTCCAACATGAGGACCATAGACTCTGTCAAATTCAAAATCCTTCCTCGGATTTGAGAAGGCATCATCACCAGTATTAATACGGATGGAGGATTCATCAGGAAATTCAACGACAGAATGACCTTCATCTTCAAATAATGGTCTTGCACGACAAAATACTTTAATGTTTCCTGGATTGAGTACATAGTTCATAGACCATGTGAGTAGCACATAATAGATTATTTTGTAGGGTGATCAGAAGCCCAAATTAAATTGTGGAGTTCAAAGTTGATCAAGTATGTTACCTCTGGCTGTCACCAATTCATTAAATAACCTTCTTTTCTCACCAATCAAAGGAGATATCCTAGCCTCACTTTCAAGTGCGACTTGATCTGATATTGGTATTTACAATAATTCAAATGCGTCAGCACAACCCACCAACAATGAAAGAGCAGATACAAAGATGGTGTGACACTGTGAGGCATGAAATTTCAGATAGTATAGTTCTCATGATGGAGTTCATATAGTAACACCCGAAACCAACTTTCAACACTGGATATAAGACCAAGGTCTCAGACCAACCATAAATCTCACTTAAAGTTCAAAGAACAAAACAACAACTAGTTACCACTTGCGAAGGATAGCCATCCTTCCCTCAAGTAGCTGAAGTAAATCATAAAAGGCTGATTCCATACCTAACTTGCGACTCTTCTCAGCAAGAACTCCTAGGTAACGTGTAACTCGATCAAGTTTTGCATTAGAATATTCCTGAAGATCACTTGCTTCTTGTCTCAACTCCAAGTAATCTTCTTTTGCCAGCTAGAAAAAAAATGTCAATGCAGTTACTATCAAATTTATCACCAAACTGCATAACTGCACATTGATCCACATATTGACCAAATGATAACACATATCTGATATCACACACAAAGTAGAAGATGAGTTACTATTGTCGTCCATCATCCTTCACAGGAGTCAAAGTTGTACTTTCGTCAGCAATTTCCAATATCTTAGCATTTTAGCGGGCAAGATTCGTGAGATGCTACATCTTTCACTATTCATAGTCTAATCATTCACTGCTATCTGTTGCTTATATTCAGGACTGACACACGTAACATGAATCTTTTAGATAGGTAAAAGCATAAGTAGAGTAATCAAGTGCATAATGTTACTTATTATTGAGTGCAAAACAACTTCATTTGTCTTTCAAATCCATTCGGACAGTTTAAGCATTTAGATCCTTGTTTAGGGCAAAAGAGCAGGATGATAACAAGATTAGAAAGGACAATAGGCAGAGGAAAGTAAGATGAAAGCAAAATTTCGAAGGAGAAAGCAACGTTAAAAAAAATCCAAAGTAAACAACTTTACTTCTGGACACAAAGTGGTCCAATTTCAACTCATTAAAGCCTGACCGAAGAAATGCAATGCAGCAGCGGCCAACGCCAAAATGATAGTAATGGGACCATAACTTACCACATTATTCTCTGAACAAATTTAAATCCATGGTTTCAGTTCTAACAACCAGGATAGAATTTCCTTGGCAACATCCAAAATCCCCAGGAAGAATGAAAAGAGACAAAGCAGGAGGGTGATACATTAAAGCATTAACAGACCAGACACTGCTAATAAATGTTCTCAAGGGCAAAAAAGGAATGTATCCATCGTCGATACAATTCAATCGGTGACCTAAGTGGAACTAAAAATGATGTCTAGCTGCCTCAAATCCTCATCCCAGCATGGTCACATCCACTTCAAAGATACAAAACCCAGCTCATTCCCCGGCTCAAAGCGGAAAAGGAAACTAAGGAACAATGAAAGTAGGGGGAAGCCCCAAGCCTCAGTCTTTCTTCAGCGAACAAAATCTTCACATCCGATGTCTTTAAATCAAATTTAACATCCATTATTACTTGGAAATGGACATCTCAACTAAAACAGCGCCACATTGCCACTAAAAGCACAGCATAATAACCTCAACAACTAACTCACAGCCATCGCCCAATCAATGAGCTCGAAACTGAAGCCTCACCTTAACTTTATCCTTCAGTCTGTGGAGCTTGGAGACAAGTCCGGGCTTGGACAAGTCCGAATTGGCGTCTCTTGGCGGCAAAACCGAGGCCACGGAGGAGGAGATCGAGAATCGGCGAACGTGGGGAGAAATGACCCTCCGCTGCTGCTGTTCATCGCCGTCGGCCGTTGCCAATGACCTTCTAGGCTCGAAGCCACTCACCTCCCAGTTCCATCTGTTCTTCTGCTCCGCCATTTAAACCCTAAATTACTCCCCCGCCCTCTCTCCCTCTCTAGCGAGCTTTGGCCGGAAGAAGGGGAAGAAGGACAAAGAAATGACTGAGAAGTGAGTCAGAGCACAAGAGAAAGGAAGAAAATGGAGACGGAAGAAGGAACAAGAGGTCTCTTCAAATCTGTGGATGGATGGCGTGGAGATCATCCACCATTTCCCCTGCAAATTTTGAAATTTTCCGGATACCTTTATCTTTTCCCTTTTTTTTGTTTAAGAAAAATAGGAATAAATATTGTTGTTTTTTAATAATTTCCCTGCAATTATTGAAAAAAAGGGAGTTACTGAAACGGCACCGTCGGAGCTGTGCGCTCCTAATTTGTTTACGTTTCGCAGTCCGTGAGTTATCATCGTTGGTTTGGAACTTGGAAGAAGTGGTGGGCCTAACCTACAAGATTGGGGTTCTTCTTCTGGTGGGTGCGCGTCCACGTGAAAGCTTGTACGTGAAGCGTGCCACTGGTTTTGGTTTGGGTTCCTTTTGCTTTCAATTTGTCCTGTCATGATTGCTACGTAGCTTTGCTTGCTTGCCCAGCCGGCCCTCCCGCCCTCTTGAGTCGGGTCCGTCCTTCGCTGGTGCAACGTGTTGGTGTCTTGAACCGGAAGGAGTCCGGTCCGGGTTCTGTGTCACACACTGGGCTTTGTTTGTATTGTTTCGGTTGTTCACTTGGATCCAACAATCTGAACTCCGGACAGCCAGTCCGTTGGGCTTTTTACATTTATAGGGCTGGGTGGGTTATTTGATGAGTTTACGGAAGTTAGGGTTCGTTTGGTTTTCCAATTGTAAATTGATAGTGGTGTGAATTTGTGATTTATTAGTGTTATTAAAGTTGAGCCGCTCGACCCGACCGGTAAAATCATCACCCGATCATAAAATCGGCTCGGAACAGTCTACGATCCACTCCGGTTTTATGTAGCGGTTGGCGAGCGGCCGAGGCGGTTAACCGCTCAAGCCGATCGAGCCGCTCGTCCGGTTTTTGTCATTCAGCCGTTAAATTTAATTAAAAAAATTGTAGAAAATTGAAAATTGAAATAAACCTAAAACGTCGGCCTCTCAAACTGAATCCTTATTTCCATTACACAATTTCGAAGGAAAGAGATGAGCTCTGATTAAGAAATCTCCACTATTCATAATGATAACGTTTATTAGATACCGGTTCTCTAACGGTTCTTAAACGGTCTATTGCCGGTTGGACCACTAAAGTGCGAGTCGTTCGCATTATCTGGTCATGCTCCGGTTCGGTTCTGACAACATTGTGCTTTATACTTGTGTATTATACATGTATTCAGGAATTTTATGTATTATATGTTACAGTGTTTTTTGGTCCAAAGTAAGTGTTTGCTATTTGTGACTGTATTTTTAATAATTAAAAATAAAGTCATTTTTAAAGAAAATATCATTTGTACTCCATCTTTTCAATGAAATAAAAAACACTTGTAAATGATATATCCTAACTGTTGTTATGAAAGTGGTTAGAACAGGGGTTTTTAGAGGTAAGTTGTGCGGCTTTGTGATACAAGCACATCCTTGCTTGTTGTTGTTCAAAGTACGCAGCTCCTCCAATCAACCAACAATTTGGTTGATGCAACTCTGGCAAGAACCAACCCAGTCAAGTAACATGGTCTCGACGAATGGGTGGAACCGAAGATGCAACTTCAACATTTGGGAAGAGTCTTGATCGGTGTAGGTCGAAGCTCGGCCACGGACGAGGGGCAAATTCGTTCGATACGAAGCACTCAATCTCAATTGTTTTGGGTCATCCCGAGATGATGAACATTAAACGAAAAGCTTGGTGAACTAGAACAATTCTTATTCCTTACAAAAACTCAAACTTACAATTCGGCCGTAGGGTTTAAATAGAATTCAAAGGACTACTTGTTCTACTAATATAACAAGGAAAATCAATTACACTACTGACTTGGTAAACGAGTCCCTAACAAACAAGGTAACTACTTTAACTATGATTTCGTCCTTCTGAAGCAAAGGCACTTCCAGCTTACGTCACCGCTCAGCCCTTCATAGCATCTTTGGACCCTTCGTGTGACGTCCTAGAGGCTTCATTTCGCTTAACCAATGCCTTGTCTTTGTGCAAGAAAACTTTCTCTTTCATCTCCAACCTCTAGTTTTCCTAGATAAGCCTCCAAACGAATAAGGACTCAAAGTGGCTAGCTCGAACTGCCTCACATACTTAATCACTTTCATAATCGCCAACATCCCAACTCTACTTGTGTCCATGGCTTCTTTAAACGTTAATGGGAAAAGATTGGAGCTTAAATCCTGAATCATATCACTTTGTTTGGAGCTGTCTGATAAGTTGTATTTGGAGGGAAAGATGTAGAATTGTATTTGGTAGTACTGGAAGAACATGTCTTGAATTGCAGCAGCAAATTGCAGAAGTTGTAGTTGTCATGACAGCAGGAAATGATGATTTTGCATATGTCCTAGCTAGCTCTAATTGTCATTTGTAGGTAGGGTGGTGGTGTTTTGGTAGGAGATGTTTGTATTTGAGGTTGTTGTATAGGGTGGCCTTTCCTAGCTTAACTGTGTTTTTCGATGCATGTTTTAGTATTTTTTATACAATGGTGAAATAATTTATTAATCACAATATTACAATGGAACCAAAACAAGAAATAGAAAATACAGTAGGCATGCTTGTCACAAGGAAGAAAAGAGAAGCAGGAAAAAAAAGGATTGCACAATCAAGCACTCACAATGGGTAAGGAAAGCAAACAAATAGAATGCCTGCACTGGAAAAAGCAAACCAGAACAAAAACAAACATAAAAGGTTCCTAGCTACATCAACCTGGAAGCCCGTCTCCAATCACCGTAGATCTGGGAAGGAGGCAAACTTTCAGCAAAGAAAACCAGTTCTATGCTACAATTTTGTCGACTCTGTTATCCATGCACAACCAGTTTTTGATAGATTGACTACTCTCTAAACAAACCAACCTCACTAATTTGATTTCATCTCTGAAAACTCTAGCATTCCTTTCAAGCCACACAACCCTGCAAAAGGCATGGAGGGAAACCTTCGTGCACCATTCAAGCGGGTTTGCCAGCTTCTTGCTAAGTCAAGATTAGTTGTTGAGATATTATATGGGGCATGTCACAGCTTAATACACAAGCTAATTCTATTTCAAACTTCCTTCGAGTACTTGTAGTTGATAAAGAGATGATAAAAAATCTCCTCACTCGAAAGAAACAGCGCGCAGTGACTAGGGAGCGCCCATCCTCTTCGCTTGCATCCTGCGTCCTGGGTAAGGATTTTATTTTGATATACAATCCATAAAAAAAAAACATACACACACTTTATGGGGAACTACAGACTACCACACCACTTTGAAAGGAAAGCTATTTGTGTCAGGGAATCGTTCTTTGATCACGCAATCATAAAGTGAGGAGACCTTGAAACTAGGAAATGGTGATGGATCGCAAATCAGTCTCGAATGTCTTGCAAAAAACTTACTAGATGGAAAGTTTCCAAGTAAGTTCAAAAGACTAATTCTTTCACTCTCAGCCCCACCTCCCAGAAATGTGTTTACAGGTATGTCGTAGAAGGTCTTCCCTCAATAAAATGTAAACCATCAGCTACCCCGCATCTCGGGATTGTAACGGCTACTCTAGGATAATTTGCAGCCAGCTGATAGACCGCTATCTGCACATGTTTTGCCCATGATTACTGAACCATTTAAGAGTCGATTCTTGTATTTTAAGCCAATTTCACGCTAGGTTGTGCGTTTATGTCATATTCAGGACTTGGCGCGAAAAGGGAGGCTTGGAGGTGAGTTTCGGGTTGAAAATGGAGAGTTGGCGGCGAGGAGAAACTGACAGGCAAAATACCCAGTCAAGTCACTATAATACCCGACCGGGTATATGTGGCTGAGAGACCGGGTAAAGGCAGCTTGGAGACCCGGAGAAGCAGAGAGGGGACAGGTCAGGAGCCCTAAATACCCGACTGATTATTTCCTCGGGAGGTCAGGTATTCCCAGAGTATGCTACGCGTCGTTTCGCAGATACCCGATCGATTCTCTTAATACCCGACCAGGTATTTGGGTCGGGTTTCGAGAGTTGCAGTTGTTTGAAGGAAATTTTGGGTACTTTGGCCATTGATTCAACCTTTAGAAAAATAAAGTGAAACCTAGAGAGAGAAGGCGATGAACTAAACCTCCAAAGTGACCTAGATCGAGTTTTGACACCATTGGAGCTCGATTAAATCTTGGAGAAGTGTCGATTGACAACCATAAGCCAATTTTCATCCTCCATAGAATGATTTCTACATCTGAAGCTGATTTCTCTTCTCTCTCTATGGATTAAACTCTCTCTCACCTGAGTATGAAGAACCCTAGATTTGTATGTTAGGTTTGGTTGTATGAACCCAAGTACATGATCTTTTGACATTGATTATATTCAATTGAGGCATGATTTTCTGAATTGCATGAATCCTGATCAAATTCCTGTAGTTTCTGCTTTGACCTAGAAAGAGAATATCTAGGTTGATAGAGCACCCTTAATTGAAGGGGGAGAATTGACTACTTTAGTCGAGGAGTCAATTCTCTGCTTTGTACTAGATTTAATCCAGTAGAGGAGGTTTTGCACGTTAGGGCCTCAATTTGTTTACTCTGGTGGAGGTTAGTCGCCCGCCAGGTATTCTGATTGAGAGGGTCTGGAGACCTTTAGTCGAGACTTCAGACTGCATAAGAACCTTCCGCAGTAATCTTAACTTGATGAATTATAACCTAACTGAGCTGCAATCTAGGGGGAACCATATCTGGGTGACCTCTCTCAAACTTGAACTACAACCTTTACTTCTTTGTGGTTTGTTTAGTTTAGTTACAACTTCGCTACCGTTAAACAGCTAGATAACGAGAATTCATGGAGTAGTCATCACATCTAGGACCCGGGTTGACAAATAAAGCTAAACCCGCTATACTACGCATTAGTAGGTGGTTACACTTGGTCACTTTCTAGTGTGACGGTATAGGCCAGTCACTAGTACAAGCCCCTTAATCCGCACATCATGTCAAAGAGAAGTCCAATAACCATCCCCGAATTCAATAGGAAACCACAAGAAGCCTTTCTTCAATTTAAAGATTTGATACCATGGGCTACAACCTGAAGGTCCATGGAAATCCCCTGGCATCCATTCAAAACATCACTTGGAATTTAAAGTTAATCAATTCTCCACCGCGACTTCTTTTCGAGATCAAACAACCATCACCATTTGCACAAGAGGGCTTTATTCATGAGGTTAGGTCTGCAATTCCAAGTCCTCCAAGATGTTTAGACGTTTTACATTTTTCTCAGGCCACAAGGTGAATCTTTCTCTCCTCTTGAGTTCCTGACCTAATAAAATCTCTTTGCGTTTTCTCAATATACCCCATAATGATGTTTGGTGTTGATAAAAGCAAACACATGTAGAGTGGTTGGCTAGCAAGGAGATCGCCATAAAGAAAAATTCTTTCCCCAAGAGATAAGTACTTATCTCTCCCTCCTTCCACCCATTTATGCACTTTGCTAATCACTCCATTCCAGATTGCGGGTGAAGAAGGCGACGCCCCCAAGGGGAGCCTGAGATAAACTGAGGGAAGGAACTCCCAATCATAACCCAGAATTTTGGTAAATCTGCTAGGGATATCCATCTCACCAACTGTAAAACTTTTGCTCTTCTGAAGATTGATCTTAAATTCGATGATATTCTCGCCAAGTCTGATTTATCTTAAGTCCTAGATTATTGCTTTTATATAATTTGATGCATGTTTTAATAGGAAAGCTTAATAAAGAGAACCACTCAATTATCGAAAAGGGGAAAAAATTACAAACCAATCACCCATTTCTTATTGTGTGATAAAATATTCTAATTATATAAAAGCAATTATTTATTGTTTTAGTAAAATAGCTAGGTTGTGCCTTATAACCCATTTCTTATTACATGATTGTTTTATCACTCACTCGTTATTGACGAGTTGGCTTATGAGCTGACTTGTTAGTAAACAAGTTAACTTTGAGCCAGACCATGCTCAGCTTGTTATGCTCGCTAGTGTTAGTAAACAAGTCATATATCAAAATCATTAGCACATGGTCATTTGGTTTCCCAATGAACTTGTACATACTGATATTATATGTCCCTTCATTTTTCTATTTTGTTCGGTATATACATACATAAATACCTCTATGGTATGACTCTCTATGCCTTACATCTCTTAAACAACAATCCTGAATGGTTTCTGTTAGTGTGAGAAGACAACACACCCTCTGTTTCACTATTTCAAGTAGAACTGGAACCTACTCCCCTTCTCCTCAATTCCTTGGTCTAATATTAAATAATTGAATATTTTTTTATGTATGATAAGATGGGAAAATATTTATGCTCCTTCCACTAAGAGCATCTACATCATTCAATTCAAAAGTCAAAAGTATACATGTGGTCCTTATTATCACTTCAACCATTTTTATAGTCAAATTCATATTAATTTTATTGCGTGTGCATCAGTTGCAATTATAATGAGCCCAACTGATTTTTTGTAATAAAAATCAGAGACTCTAACTCTAAAAGTCCATCATCCCCTATTTTTAGGATACTTTGACTTTAATATGTAACTTCATTTGTTGCAACTTGTGAGATGCAAATATGCAATGGATGATCTTATTAATGCAATTGATTTTGCAATCACAAAAATCTATGTCATGTCAGCTTGTAATTAAGAAGTACAAGAAATACTTGAAAAAAGAATTATATTTAATGCTCTATCATCCGGCT
The DNA here is from genome assembly GCA_946122785.1 of Linum tenue. Classification (NCBI taxonomy): domain Eukaryota; kingdom Viridiplantae; phylum Streptophyta; class Magnoliopsida; order Malpighiales; family Linaceae; genus Linum; species Linum tenue. The sequence goes on along the minus strand of CAMGYJ010000005.1, from coordinate 33,094,280 downwards.
CAATCTTTTCTTTGTTTCATGTTTTTCTCTCTCTACTCTAATTTGAATAGTGGTGGAGAGGTAACAATTCTACTCTCCCAATAATTTCCTACCCTCCAAAAAAGAAAATTCTAGCAAGTATGAGAAATGCATAAAGGAAAATAACGATGAAATTGTGTGACGATTTTAAGTAGTTCTAATATATTTGTCGTCTTCGTACTAATATTCTCCATCCTTCAATCCAGATACTAAGCACATCCATTTAAATGTGAAGCAATTTACCTCTCGCATCCTGAATTGCTATTCGTCGCCCTAAAATTTAACTTTTATCACAATAAATTGACACATTTACCCCTAATTCTTCCATGACCCCACTACCCGTTGCAGCTTCAGGTTGATTCTGCTCCCCGCCAACTCCATCCAATCTCAACCCGATCCCCCCACCCTTATTCATCGCTGCTACTCCTTGTGTAGCTACCCACCAACAAGATTCCGACCGCCACTACTGCCACTCCCACAACCATTGATGCTCTGTTTCAGGCGGTCTGCTTTGCTATAAACTCGAGGTGGAGAAGAAGGAAAGGAGAAGGAAGAAGAATCGACACTGCCAGCTACTCCCTGTACATTTTCTGACATTAAATTTGTCGCGAAAATAAAAAAAAATTGGACGGGTTATCTCCTTTCCTTCCCTTCTCCATTAAATTTGTCAGGGAGATAAAAAAACTCGCCCGACAAAAAGAACCTCACTGCCAGCAATTTCCCTTCGCCCGCCAGCTACTCCCGGGTTCCCTTCCCTTCTTCATTAAATTTGCCGGAGAATTGATAATTGGAGCTACGGCTATTTCGCCGAGTGTACACTCCGGTAAGGTCGCCCAGACCCAGAGAACTCCGGCGGCTCTGCTAGCGGTACATGCATGTGTGGCAGTGGTGGCAGCGGCGAAGGGAAGGCGGACTCATCGGGTTTCAAGCCAGCGATATTGTAGAGGTTCGGCGGAAGAGGTGAAGCTCGTCGGCGACAGAGGTGGTGGCATCTTGGATGAGATTCTTCTGTGCTTCCAATTAGATACCTTTAGCAGAGGAGGAGATGGCAGTTTACGGAGGGAGAGCAATCGCAGCGACGGAAGCAAGAACCGACTCTAGCAGTTGCACGTTCAGTCATTGGCTCGCCGTCGGGAAGAAAGAACTAACATTGTTTGTTATTATTGATTGTGTGTATTTATTTGAAGGTTTGTTATTGTAAGACAAAAATAAACTAGGGACATTAAGGTAAACTGATTAAGAGTTAGGGCGACAAATAACATTTTTTAGGGCGACGAATAGCAATCCCCTCTCGTCCTCCGCCATGATTTTTGTTTTAGTTATTTTAACTCCACCAAGATTTCAAGGAAAAACTAAACTCCTTCATTTTCATTTATTTATCAAATTACATATGTCATTCTCATTCAGTCTCACTTTCTCCTAAAATATTAAAGGATAAATCAAGCATGTTTTACATTAATTTCAAATTAAATTTTGATCTATTTGCAAGCAAGATTAACCTTCAGAACTCACAGAAATCAACTTGAGGATGAAAATCGATGAGGATATGAATTTTATAAGTTAAAAAAAGGTAACTTACAAGTTTGGTCACTGGGTTTACAAATAATATTCATGTTTAGTCACTACAAATATTTGATTTCATTCGTGGTCACTAAGATTAGTTCAATAGTTCAAGTTTTGTCACTCTCCGTTAACTTTAGCTTACGTGGTAGTCAACTCTCCGTTAACTTCTACCTCAGTACAGTTACTAAAAATAAATATATAATTCCTTTAATTTTCCGCCGCCATCGGAATCGATGATGGAGGGGACCGCTTTTTCCACCAGCCGCCATGGCGAATGACGAATTGTTCTGCTCTCCTTGGAGATCTCCTCAATAGAATCAACAAATGCCCGTACATTTACTGAGAGCTGCTCCGCTTTGTCTAGCGACACTGGTGATTAGGAGTGGCTATTTGATCCAGACTTTTTGATTTTACCCGAAACCGGACTGTATCACCCAGATCGAGACTGGACCAGGACCGGATAATAAACAATCCAATCCCATTTTTGTGCTTAGAATTGAGGTAAAATAATCATTTGGGACCGCACCAAAAATTGGATAAAGACCAGATAAGTGAGTCCAACACCCAAAATTTAACCAACACCCTTTCAGGCCTGAGGCCACTCAAATCTCCACAAGATCAATCTAAAAGCAAGACCGAATTGGGATCAGACTGGACCGGATCAAGACCGGACTTTATGCAATCCAATCTTTGGTCCCTATATTCCTGAAAAGACCGGACTAGAACTAGATCAATTTGGGCCAATTTAATTCGACCGGAACTTATAGCCACCCCTACTGGAGATCCTCTATCTTCGCCGACGACGATCGGTTGCCTCCTCCATCCTCCAAACCCACCTCCCAACCCGCGGCACCCGCACAAGCACTCGTTCGGGTTCTTATCTTCTATCAAAGAGGACAGTTTACCTCATGGGAAAGCATGACCACGATGAAGACTCGCCGCCGTAACATCTCGGCCAGTGGCTGATGAAGACCAAAGAGATTCGTGGCGTTGGGTCAATGAGGCGGCGCTTGATGCATCCCCTCTCCAGGGACTCTGTTAAGCACGAGGTTCTTCCCAACAATTTCCCTAGGTCGTTGAACTCGTGGGAGTTTGAGCTGAGGGAACTAGGCCACCTCCATCTTCGAAACCGACAGGGGCGGAAAATTAAAAGAATTATATTTTTATTAATTTTACTGAGGTAGAAAATAAAATATTAAATTTTTTATTCTTCTTTAATTGCCACGTTACATATTTAACGGTCAACTATGAGTGTTGACTGCCACGTAAGCTACAGTTAACGGAAACTAACGGAGAGTGACCAAACTTAAACTATTGAACTAATCTTAGTGACAATAATGAAATTAAATATATTATTTATGAATCAGTTTGTATATATTCCATAAAAAGTCAAGTACTATGTGGCAACACCCTTTACCACTAAGGAATGAAACAAAACCTATACCATATAACTATACAACCAAGATATTAGAGCCTATTATAGACAACTACTCACAAGAACACTGCAAGTTCAGTTTCATCACATATAATCGAAGCCTCTTCCTTTATCTGTCCCAACATAGCTTCAACATTAGGAAGCTGTTCACACTCAACCAAGCATCGGGTCCTCCAAGTAGAGCTGATCATAGCCTGACACAATAAACGCCCAGCTTTTGCCTGAGGATTTACTTTTGAGAAGACTCCAATTGCCCACAGTGATTCTCCCTTCCAAGTATCATATGGAAATCTAGATGTAAATTTGCAGAATAGGTTTGAGTAGATGAGTTTATATCTACTGCATTCTGCAAACAGATGGTTGTGAGTCTCAACTCTGCAGGGACAATAGACACAAGCTGTAGTCCCTTGAAACCCCATTCAAGCAGCTTATCACTAGTAGAAATGAATTATCTAACCACAAGTCGGCTTAAAAATTGATTTCTGGGAATAACATGAGCCTTCCAGATAAGCTTGAACCAAGGAACCTGTCCTGCTTTTGGGCTTAAATCTTCCCATACTAGTTTGGTGGAAAACTTTATTAAAGTTTTCCCATTCCACATCCCCTTTCCATCCTCCTGGCTTAAGAAATTTCTGCGAGAGCCATTAACCATTTTTGCAGTCTGATACCCGAAATTAACTCCATGAAGTCGATATTCTCAAATCCATGCCACCCATAAAGAGCCCTGTTTTGTAAGCAAATCCCATATATGACGAACAATGCATGCCATATTCCAGCTTTTAAGATCTCTAATGCCCATATCCCCTCTTTTATAGGATAAGTGATTCTGTCCCAAGCAATAACAACTCATTTCCTACCTGCTGCTCCCACTCCCCAAAGAAAATCGGTACACATTTTCTCAATCTCTGCAATCACTTTCTTTGGCAATTTAAACACAGCCATCCAAAACTGAACCATGCTATAAATCACTGACAAAACTAGCTGCAACTTCCCCGCATAACTCAGGATCTTTGCCCCCCAATTCTGTATTCTCTTTGCAACCTTATCAAGCAGGGGACGACAAGCTTTAATAGAAAGCTTACCCGGTATAAGAGAGATTCCCAGATATCTAACTGAAAAAGTCCTCAGAGTATATCCGGCTCTGTCTGCCATACTTTGCATCCACTCTTGTGGCTGACCATCATAGTACAACTCACATTTAGATGGGTTAGAAACCAGACCATACAATTCACGAAACAGAGCTAAGACCCTCTGGATACATTGAACCCCGTAATTTGACCCATCAGAAAACAATAAAAGATCATAAGCAAACATCAAGTGGGTTAACCCTACTCTCTTACACATGGGGTGGAATGGCATTCTGTTTCTGCAACTGCTGCCTTCATCAGACAACTAAAAATTTCCATGGCCACAACAAAGAGGTAAGGGGATAAAGGATCCCCCTGCCTTAAACCCTTTTTGGCTGAGAAGTATCCCACAACTCGTCCATAAAACATACACTAAGTTTAGGTGTAGTGATACACATTGCAAGCCACTTAATAAAATCCATAGGGAAATTCATAACTTCAAGCACACGTAATATAAATCCCCAGTCTACAGAGTCAAATGCCTTCATCAAATCAACTTTAATCATACTACGGGGAAATAGATGTTTCCTACCATTGTTCTGAACAATCTCATGGGCAAGCATAATATTTTCTCCAGTGACTCTACCTGTTACAAAGGCAGTTTGATTCTCACTGATCACTAAAGGCAAACATTCACTAAGCCCGACATCAATGATTTTGGCAATGCATTTGTAGATAATATTACAACAGGATATAGGTCTAAAAAATTTCATCTATTCAGGGCTTTTAGTTTTTGGGATGAGAACCAATAGAGTTTAATTTACTTGTGAAGGGAATGAGGACTGACAGAAACAATATTGGATGGCTTTAGTGATTTCAGCTCCAATTACACCCCATGCTACTTGGAAAAAACAGGCAGAATAACCATCTGGACCCGGGCTCCTCTCTCCCTTGAATCCAAACATAGTGTTCTTGATCTCATCAGAAGTAACTGGCCGACAAAGTTGAGGAGCTTTTGAACTGGGAAGCAAAAGTTGGAGAATGTTCCTATAGAAATCCACTGATTCCACCTTAACCTGAGGGTCAGATCTCCCCAAGAGATTATGATAGAATCCAACAGCAACCTTAGACATAGAATCAGTACCCACTACTCTTTCCCCAGCCTCATTGAGAAGAGACCTAATAGTGTTCCTCTGCTGTTTAATTTTCACTGATCTGTGGATAAAAGGAGAGTTAAGAATGACTCCTCTACCTGCTTCATTTGTTTTAGTTCAGGTGCTCTTTTTTTTTACAAGGCTGAAAGCCTCTGAGAATGGTTGTTTAAGAGCACCTGCCTGAGCATACATAAACTCAGTTGCTTTTAACTTTACTCGTTCTCTGATATCTGAAAACTCTTCTATGTTTAGTTGCTTCAACAACTTCTTCAACCTTCTCAGCTTTTCACACACCCTAGCCATAGGAGATCCCTCTACTTATGCACTCAAAGCTTCTTTAACTAGATCGTTGAACTGAGGATGAGAAATCTAGAACTTGAAAATTTTGAAAGGCTTAGAAAGAGATTTGATGAGAGTATCTATATCAAGATAAATAGAACAATGATCTGAAATCGATGGATCCATTAGATCAACCACACTATTGAGATTTATCTCCAGCCACTTCAAATTAACAAAGACTCTATCAGGCCACTGAGCTATTGGATTATTTATCCGCTTGTTGATCCAGGTAAACCAGGGACCAGAACTCTTATGCTCAATAAGTTCGGAAAAAATCCCACTGTACACATGTTCTTAAAAAAAATTCTCAAAATACATAAGTTATAAAAAAATTTCCCAAAGTACACATGTTTGGCATTCACCGTTTTTGACAAATGCAGTGAAGATTATCACCGTGTTTGACAAAAACAGTGAATATTTCACCGTTTAAAAAAAATGGTGACATATTCACCGTCTTACTCTAAAACGGTGATATATTCACCGCTTTAAACTAGAACGGTGAAGATATCACCGTTTTAGTAAAAAATGGTGAATTCGTCACCGTTTTAGGGCATCACGGTGAATACCTTCACCGTTCTAGGTTAAAACGGTGAGTATTTCACACGTTTCCCACCCCTGGTAGGTGAAAATTAGGTCACAGCTACCTAATGTTCACCGTTTGAGACAAATGCGGTGATGGTGTTCACCATGTTTGACAAAAACGGTGAATAGTAGGCAGATTTTCCTACAAAAACCACACCACCAGCAGTTGTAAAAACATAACCACTCCCCCCTCTTCAAATTTCAGCAACCAAAACCGAGCATAATACACAGAACAGGAATTTTCGGTATGATTTAATTTTCGTATTATAGCTTGATGATGTTTTTAGTAGTTATAGTATGATTTAATTTTCGTATTATAGCCTAATGATGTTTTTAGTAGTTATATTGTTATGATATGAATTACTTATCGTAGCAATTTTAGTACTTAATTTTCGAATTTATGCTGTTGTTAGTTAGTTGAAGTTATGTTACGTTAGTTATGAGATGGAGTAATATTAGTTGTAAAATATGGTTTTGGTTAATTTTACTGTCTTTAAGCGAATAGTTTAACTTATTGTAAATTGTAGATATGGGTAAATTCAAGAAGTTTCGGCTTATTATTCGGTGGAATGGAAGGGTGACAAACTCTGACATAGGGATTGATTTTGAGGACGGTGAATCCATTATGCTGAAAATTGAGTCGCGATTCAATTTTCAAGAACTCCGTGATATTTGTGCAGACAGGGTTTGTACGAGCGAACAGACGAGACTTGGCAAAATTAGTTACCGGTATCCAGACATGAGTGCTAGCGGGGTTGTGTACCAAGAAGTTGTCATAAACGATGATGACGTGGTTACGATGATGTTACAGTTCCTAAGCGATAACGGGATGCGGCTTGCAGAGATGTATGTTGAGACCGAGGCGGTTGGTGAAACTCATTCTCACCAGTATTCTTATGATGATGGTTTTGCAGGAGGGTACGGATGTGGTGGTAGTTCAAGCAACTACGGTGGAGGTAGTAGTGCAGGATGGGTGCCATCGGAAGAATACTCGCAACCTGATCAACCAGTCCCATTTGTTGAGGCCGATGGCATTCAATGGCCTGCTTGGGGGCCAGAGTGGTCTGAAATCGAGAATACCATTCGATCAGCGCCTACTTCACATGAGCGAGAAGATGATGTTGGTGATGGTGGTCATGTTGATCCTTCTGGCCCCAGCTATCCATTCGACTTAAGCAACGAGGATACTGAGGAAGATTTGAGATCAGTGAGCGAGGAGGAAGATATTGATGATAACGACGATGAGGCGACATTTCGTGAGGCACCCACACCATACTACACACAGGTTCCAACTCAATTTCTACATAGTCAGAATGATGCCCCCGACTTTGTCCCTATGCCAGTGTATAATCCGACAACCAATTTAGAGGTGGGTATGGCGTTCACATCGAAGGAAACTGTGCAAGATGCTTTTATCGAAGAGGCCTTGAGGCGCAATTTCAAGTGGAAGGTAAAATATTCTGACAGTAAACAACTACATGTCATATGCAAGCATGATGCAGAGGGCTGTACGTGGCAACTGCGAGCTGCAAATATGAAGAGAAAGAATTGTAATTGTTATGGTGTGATTTGTAAGTGGGGGGAAGTGTTCTATTTATAGTGGAGGAAGGGTTCTGCCGAAATTAATTGGGGAAGCATCACCGTGTTCGACGAAGACGGTGAATACACCGCCCTTATCGAAGACGGTGAAAGGGGCGACGTGTCTTGCTGTGAGGCGTCGGATCTGGGAAGCAAACCACAATCCGCGCCTCACCGCATCTGACGGCCACGGTGAAAGCAAAAGCGACGTGGATCGCTGACGCAAACAAACACGGGGTATTCACCGTGTTTGTCTAACACGGTGAATACACTGCGTTTGTCCATGTCAGCGATCCGCGTCGCTTCATCGTGGCCTATATAAACGGTTTAACTTCACCGCGTTTCAATAAAATGGTGATCTGTTCACCGTTTGCCTCTAAAACGGTGATTGACTAGCTCGTTGTTCACCGTTTTAGAGAAGAACGGTGAATACGTCACCATTTTTTTTAAAACGGTGAAATATTCACCGTGTTTGTCAAACGCGGTGATAGTCTTCACTGCGTTTGTCAAAAACGGTGAATGCCAAACATGTGTAGTTTTGGAAAAAAATTTATAACTTATGTATTTTGGGAATTTTTTTTAAGAACATGTGTACAATGAGATTTTTTCCCAATAAGTTCAAGCTCAGGCTGCCAATTTCGAAAATCCTCCATACGACTATTCAGCTCAGGGTTATTAGATGCATCTAATGGCCCATTTATGGTATTGAAATCTCCTAATATAGTCCAGGGATAATTATCAACCCTAATTTTCTCCAAATCAGTATACCGCCTTCTTCTGACACTTTCCTCATTCGAGGCATAAATAAAAGTCACAAAGAAAGGATGACCTGAACTCACCATGGCATGAACAAACTGATTAGAACTTCCCAGTACACAAAGTTTAACATCTAGCCTCCATAATTTCCATAGTTTACCAAGACCAACCGAATTATTGACAACCTCCTTCTCCCAACCTGGGAATTTCTTACTAATGATCTTCTCCAACTCACAGGCTCTAATATTCCTACTATATCTATACTTTTCTTATTAACTTGTATTATGTTATGTGTATCAGTGTATATAAATATATGCATAAACAAATACCCATCCATCCACCTCCCATTTTCCTTCTTCCAACGTAGCTTAACAAAAAACCCTAATGTAATTCATACTTATTGACTTGTATTATGTTATGTGTATCAGTGTATATAAATATATGCATAAACAAATACCCATCCATCCACCTCCCATTTTCCTTCTTCCAACGTAGCTTGAATTGTAGTAGTAGCCTTGCTCGGCGAGCCCTCGTGGGAAGAATCTCAATCTCTCCTTCTCTATGTTCCCCTGAATCCCTCCTTCTATTCAGCTAGCTACACCACCACCAGCTACTCTGTTCTTCTTCAGTTCTTCGAAGACGTTTCTTCCCTGTCCACCAAACGTGAACTAGGGGCGGTTCTCCCATGCCCTTTTCCCCCATTTCTCGCTTAATTCAAGGACTCGTTCACGAGGTTTTCATTTCTTCCACGGCCTTCTTTCCCCTTGGCCTTGAAGCAGGGGAAGGGTACAGTTAAAGTGGGAGGGCAGGGAAGAAGAAGCTTAGCCTAGCTACGATCCAGTACAGTAAGCTCATTATCCATGGCGATGGCGGGCGGCGATCAGAAGAAGATGCAGAAGAGCTACTTCGACGTCCTCGGCCTGTGCTGCTCGTCTGAGGTGCCACTGGTCGAGAACATCCTCAAATCTCTCGACGGAGTCAAGGAAGTCTCTGTTGTCGTCCCCACCAGGACCGTCATCGTCGTCCATGACACCTTGCTGGTTTCCCAGCTCCAGATTGTGAAGGCGTTGAACACGGCCAGGTTGGAAGCGAACGTAAGATTGGACGGAAGCAGTGTCGCCGGCGGTGGGAGCTACAGGAAGAAATGGCCGAGTCCGTACGCAATGGGGAGTGGGGCCTTGCTGTTGATTTCGCTTCTCAAGTTTGTGTTCCCGCCGATGAAGTGGGTCGCCGTCGCTGCCGTCGCCGTCGGGATCTCACCTATCCTGCTCAAAGCCATCGCCTCCATCAGAAACTTGAGGCTCGACGTCACCGTCCTTGTTCTCATCGCCGGTACGTCTGCCATTCAATTGTGTTATGTGTGTGTCAGTGTTGACCAAGTCAACCAAAAGACACGAAATATGATACGAGGCTTCAATGTCGTTTTCAATGCTTCGCTTCTGGCGCTTTTTGTTGATTTTCATGGGAAGAGCTACGCTGCTGCCGCGAAGAAGAGGAAGGCCTCCGCGGCGGAGAAGATTGGTTCCGGAGGCGGCGGTGGCGATAAAGCTGGAAACACTGGCCTCCGGCGACGTTGTTGGTCCAGCGGTCCCTGCAATCAATTTTCCTCAGGCGAGAAATAAAGAACCAATTAATGGGCCCATTGGTCAGTTTTGCCCTATTTGGTTTTAATACATCAGTTATGTTATTTGATGTTATTGGGTCTTTTATGATCCGTTACAAGTGATTAATGAGTCACTAAAGCGATCCTTTTATGGCGCTCTACGACCTTTATGGTTGGTTTATATCTCAAATTATGGGATAGAAAGAATTAATTTATGACTTTCAGAATTAATTTATGGCTTTCAAAGTATCAGTGGCGCAAACTTCTTCCTCATTGGAAAAGCTTCATCCGTTGGAATTTTATGAGCATTTACTCATCGGATTGAAAGACGCCCATTATTGCGGGCTGTGGTTAAAAACATCATTAATTAATAATTAATTCCGATTCCTTTTGTGTTTACAATTAACTTAATGAGCCATTAGCTCAATTTATTAGAATTGATGACATTTCCTTCAATTCATTTTAATTTGAGGCCAATCGGCAGTAGAATGTGAATTCTAAAACTCAATTTTTGGTTTCTTGCCAAATGGTAATACCAATTTTTTTGTTAGAAAATTAATTAGGGTTAATAAATCACGACAAAGTTGAAGAGTGGGTGATAAGCGGATATGGCTTTCCAGTTTCCAGTAAGAATGGTTTGTATTATTTTAAATTGTATTTGTATTATGTTAAACGACATTGCAAACTATGGTGGCTCTTCAATTTCATGAAGTAAATTGCTTTCTCAAATATCTAGATTGTTGGGAATATCAAGAGATTATTGAACATTTGTTCTTTCATTGCCCTCTTGTCATCATGCTATGGACTTGTAGTGGGATTAAGTGATTTGCTTGCTTCCGCCCAAACTTCGAACTTTAGTATATGGTGGCGACAATGTTATTGTTGGGCCGTTGGGGATCGCTGCCTAAAGCAAGGCCCACATAACTAGAGACGGCCCAAAAGGGGAAAAGCCCAAGAGAAGTAAGTCAAAGGTATGGGCCAGCCCAAGGGAATAAGGGACCGGGTGTAAGACGGCCAGCGAGAGGCGGGTGAGTACGACCAGTAAGGAAGGATCCATATCAATCATGCCATCACTGACACTTCATTAAATGCCGCCGTAAGCGTGTGTCATGGAAGAGGGAAAGCGCACGACTGACAAGACACTTACACCAACCACCTCGGACTATAAATAGCAGCCAACCACCCCATTAAATGGTAACTAATTCTATACTCTCTCTATCCTACTTTTCTCTCTCTAAATATTGACTTGGTCGTTGGAGAGTGTTCGCGGGCCACGCCCCGGACCTTTTGTGCAGTGAACGCAGCACCCACGTATGAAGGAACAACGGTATTCTCCAAAGGTCTTCACTTTCCCGCCTGGCACATTCTAGGCGTAAACAATTTGGCGCCCACCGTGGGGCCGGAAGAGAGTATCGTTCTCCTTGAAATGTCGGGTGACTCCATCACCCTAATGAAGGAAGTTGTCGAGCCGATAACGATGCGTGGTTTGTCGCCCAGGGTCGAAGAGGAAATAGAGCTGGAAGATAGGGTGAAAAGTCAAGGGGAGCAAATCACGCAGATGCGGAGCAGTATAAGTCAGATCCTATCGTTGATTAAGGAAGGAATGAGGCGCCCAGAGACCCCGGGCCCATCCTCCACACCGGGGGATAGAGGAAAGAAGAAGGTAGTAGAAGTTGAGTCGGAGGATGAAGAAACTGACGACTAAAGGCCGGAAACCGACTTGAGTTTCCTAGAGGAGCACCTGCAAGCAAGCTTCGGGAAGGGAAGTGGGAAGACAAAAGGGCCAGGTATCCTACACAACCCCCTTTCGAAGAAGCTATTCCGGAATCCGGTTCCCCCAAACTTTTCATCGTTAGGCCTTCCGGCTTACAACGGGGACACCGACCCAAACGACCATCTGAGTGCCTTCACGCTAAAGATGCAGCTTATAAACGCCGCCGACGCGGATCTTTGCAAAGCTTTTCCCATAACCTTCGGGGGGCGGTGTCGCACGTGGTACACGTCTCTCCCCGAAGGAATCATAGACAATTTCGAGCAGTTTGCGACTCTGTTCACATCGAAGTTTGCTTCCCAGATCCGTAGGCGTCTCACCGTCACCGCACTGATAAATTGCACACAGGGGGAAGGGGAGAGTTTGACGGCATTCTACGACCGGTGGAACACCATCGCCAGTGAAATCCAGGGCGTGACCCCAAATGTGGCTGCGGGAAGCCTGATGATGGCCTCCAAGAGCAAGGAGCTCCAACGGGCATTGATTAAAAAAGAGCAAGACATCAAAACCTGGCCAGACCTAGACAACCTAGTGCGTAGAGTGATCACACTGGAGGAAGCATTGGTGTCAACGGATCGGGGAGGGAGAAAGGAAGTAAGAAGGGGAAACAGATCCCCGTTCCGGAAAGGGCGGTCCCCAGAGCGGCACCACTATAGGGGGAAAGCGCGAGCGGGGGAGAGCAAAAGGGAAGTCTATGCAGCTGAAAAGGAGAAGGAAGACGCTCACCCAAGCAGGCCCAGAGAGGAGGCGCCCCGCCGTGATACTCAAAGGCGTCCCGAAGCCCCGGTGTTCAGAAGATGGTGTGATTGGCATCAAAAAGCATCGCATAACACAGTGGATTGTCGAGATTTCCAAATGAGCATCGCCAACCTCGCCCCTGGAGATCTGAGGAGCAGATTGGAAGCGAAGAAGCAAGAGCGTGAAGCTAGGTCGCCGTCGCTCAAGCGATATCAAAGTAGATCCCCCAGAAGACCGCGTTGAAGGTCGAGAGCGAGGAGGTCCAGAACACCCCGAAGATCAAGGTCTCGCGATAGGGGAGGAAGAGAGAGGCTCCCGTCGCCTCCCAATGCGCCTCCACCAAGGAGACAGCCACGCCTAGACGATGATGACCTAGAAATTATCACCATCGCTGGGGGAAGAAAGCGACCGCGCGTCGCGAGCAACAGAGAAGCATGCCTAACCGTTTCTTCCGCCTCTACCGCCGAAGTGGTGTTCTAAGCGGCAGAACTGGCCAGCCCGGAGGCGGCAGAAGATCCTCTTGTCATATCTTTTCGCACAGGGAAGTACAAGGTGACAAAAACGCTCATCGACAACGGAAGCTCGGCCGACATCCTTTTCTTCTCCACCTTAAAGAGTATGAAAAAAGGAATCGAAGACCTCAAACCATCCTCAACACAGCTAGTGGGGTTTTCGGGATCGAAGATCAAAGTCCTAGGCATGGTCACATTGCGCGTGACAATCGGGGAGGGAAGCGTGACCAAGACCAAATCCATGGAGTTCTACATAGCAGATTGCCCCTCGGCTTACAACGCCATCTTGGGAAGAAGCTTCCTTTCAATTTTCGGGGCGGTGGCGTCCACCTGTCATCAAAGGTTGAAGTTCACGGTGGGGAAAGGAGTCGGCTGTGTCAAAGGTAACACGCAACAAGCCCGAGAGTGCTACCAGGCAACTATTAAACAACTGGAGGTAGATTTGGTAGATACAAGGGGGAACAACCCAAGACCGGAAGCGTTGGAAGGAGATGTGGCGGTACCCTTGCGAGAAGAAGACCCCGAGAAAACGGTTCGCATATCGGCACACCTTCAGCCCGACCTGGCAGCTAGCATGGTCGGCCTCCTCCGAGAATTCGCCGACCTCTTCGCGTGGGGACCAGAAGACATGCCAGGCGTGCCGCGCAAACTTGCGGAGCACCACTTGGCGGTAAAGCCATATACCCGCCCAGTAAAGCAAAAGCGGAGGAATATATCTGTGGAAAAGCAGATGGCGTTGGAAGAAGAGATACAAAAACTTCTTAAGGCGGGCTTTATCAGGGAGGTGCGCTACCCCACCTGGCTAGCCAACCCAGTGTTTGTCAAGAAAAGCTCAGGCTTGTGGTGTATGTGCGTCGACTTTACAAGTCTCAACAGTGCCTGTCCCAAGGACGCATACCCACTCCCAAGAATCGACCAACTCATAGATGCCACAGCAAGGAGGTAGACACGCACCTACAAGACCTGAGAGAAACGTTCACAAACATGAGGGAGCATGGGCTGCGCTTAAATCCCACCAAATGCGTGTTTGGAGCTGAAGCGGGAAAATTCTTGGGCTTTCTGATTACGAAGTGGGGGATTGAGGCCAATCCCAGGCAAATTGACGCCATTCTGCAGCTGAAGGCCCCAAAGACTATCAAGGACATATAAGCCTTTAATGGAAAGATGGCGGCATTCAGTCGGTTCATACCCCGGTCAGCAGATAAATGTTCCCCGTTTTTTCAAATCTTGAAGAAGTCGGCAACCCGCTTTAAGTGGAGTGAAGAGTGCAACGAAGCTTTTCTACGCCTTAAAGAGCAACTAGTGGCGCCACCCGTGCTCAGCGCTCCAGTTTTTGGGGAGCGTCTTTTTCTGTATTTGGCGGTCTCGCATCAAGCCGTAAGTTCAGTGCTAGTGAGAAGGTCCGAGGATGGCAAAGACCTGCATATTTACTATGTTAGCAAGGCGTTGCTCCCAGCTGAGACTCGGTACCTGGTGGTCGAGAAGGCGGTCCTCGCAGTTGCCATGACCGCTAGGAAACTGCGACCCTACTTCCAAGGCCACCCCATCACGGTTCTCTCAAACCTCCCCCTCAAGAAAATACTACACGAAATGGACGCCTCGGGAAGGATGACTAAGTGGGCGATCGAACTAAGTGAGCATGATATATCCTACGCCCCCCGGCCGGCAGTAAAGGCCCAAGTCTTGGCAGATTTCATTGTTGAAGGATTTACCCTGGATGGTGGTGAGCACAGGGGCAACCAAGCATGGAAGTTGTCAGTAGACGGGGCAGCAGGAAAGGGAGGAGCCGGAGCGGGAATTGTCATCAAGACACCCGAGGGTGTTATCCATGAGATCGCCATGCGCTTTGACGCTCTAAAGACAAACAATGTTGCCGAGTACGAGGCGCTGATCAACGGGGTAAAGGTGATTGTAGGCATGGGAGCAAAGAAAGTGAAAATATTTTCCGACTCATCGTTGGTGGTGGGTCAAATAAATGGGAATTTCAAAATCAAAGAGGAGGAATTGATGAAGCTAGCCGGGAAAGCGCAAGGAGTGCTTGCGCAATTGGAAGACTGGTCTTTAGAGCATGTCAGGCGTGAGGGCAATGTGCACGCTGACGCGTTATCCAAGCTGGCCACCGCCATGGACTTTGAGGGCGAGAGGCAAGTCACGGTAATGAAAGAAGTAGCGGAGATAGGGGACGAGGTAGCCGAGGGCAATCAAGATTGGCGAACCCAGCTAGTCGACTTCCTTGAGCGGGATGAGGTACTAGAAGACCGACTAGCAGCCAAGACGCTCCGTCGAAAGGCGGCCCGATACACATTGGTGGGGGGCGAACTGCATAAGCGCTCTTTCACGGGGGCCTACCTAAAGTGTCTAGGAGGGGAAGAGGCTGAACAAGCTTTGAGAATGATACACATGGGCACCTGTGCCACCCATGTCGGCCCAAGAAGCCTCGAACGGGCTGTCCTCGTACAAGGTTATTACTGGCCTACTGTTAAGAAAGACGCTCTCAAAACAGTGCGCGAGTGTCATGCGTGTCAAGAGCACGCAAATAAGCATCATCACCCCGCCTCGCAGATGAAGGGAATCGTGAGCCCGTGGCCTTTCGCGAAGTGGGGTCTGGACCTCCTGGGGCCTTTCCCTAACGCTCCACTGGGCAAGAAGTACTTAGTGGTAGCCGTCGATTACTTCACCAAATGGATAGAGGCTGAACCTCTCGAAACAATCACCAGCGCTCGAGTACAAAAGTTCCTTTTCAACAACATATTGATCCGCTTCGGAATCCCGGAGACCATCGTAACAGATCATGGCACTCAATTTGATTGCCTCCCGTTTGAAAGGTTCTGTCAAGAGCACGGAATAAAGTGCAGCATGGCATCGGTGGCGTTCCCGCAGGCAAATGGTCAAGTAGAATCATCCAACAAGCTGATCTTGCGAGGTTTAAAAAGAAGGTTGGGAGAAGCGAAGGGCGCCTAGACAACTGAGCTCCCGCACATCCTATGGGCCCATCGAACCACGTATAAAACGGCAACAGGCGAAACTCCATTCTCCCTCACATATGGAAGCGAAGCGGTGATCCCAACGGAGATGCACCTCCCAACACTCCGCATAAGAGCTTACGATCCTGCGGAAAACCATGCCAACCTGCTCCACCAATTGAACATGACAGAAGTAAGGAGGGAAGCGGCCCTAACCCGGACGATCGCGGAGAAGGAAAGAGTTTCGCGAACCTACAACAACAAGGTACGCCCCCGAATGTTGGAAGAAGGGGACATGGTGCTCAAGCGGATGTTCGACAAGCGAGAAAAGGAGAGGCATGGAAAACTGGCGGCGAACTGGGAGGGGCCCTACCTTATCAGTGACAAGATTGTACCAAGCACCTACAAGCTTGCCACCATGGGCGGGGAAGCAATCAGCAAGACATGGAACTCACTGCATTTGCGCAAGTACCACTCGGCGGAGTAAAAATTGTAGTCCTCTTTCATGAAATGATCAATGAATGAAGTTTTCCAGCGTTTGTTGTTCTACGGCGCGGGTCATTCCCAAAAATGCTACCACGCAGCAAGGATAACCCGCCCACGGAATGCCCTGAGGGGCAGGGACTCGCTCATAACACGCCACCCCGAAGGCAGAGCGAGATCCTAATAAACGCATCCCGGGACATGGGTTACTCCTAGAAACGCCACCACGAAGCAAGGATAACCCGCCCGCGAAATGCCCTGAGGGGCATGGACTCGCTCATAACACGCCACCCCGAAGGCAGAGCGAGATCCTAATAAACGCATCCCGGGACATGGGTTACTCCTAGAAACGCTACCACGAAGCAAAAATAACCCGCCCGCGGAATGCCCTGTGGGGCATGGACTCGCTCATAACACGCCACCCCGAAGGCAGAGCGAGATCCTAATAAAGCATCCCGGGACATGGGTTACTCCTAGAAACGCTACCACGAAGCAAGGATAACCCGCCCGCGGAATGCCCTGATGGGCATGGACTCGCTTATATCACGCCACCCCGAAGGCAGAGCGAGATCCTAATAAACGCATCCCGGGACATGGGTTACTCCTAGAAACGCTACCACGAAGCAAGGATAACCCGCCCGCGGAATGCCCTGAGGGGCATGGACTCGCTCATAACACGCCACCCCGAAGGCAGAGCGAGATCCTAATAAACGCATCCCGGGACATGGGTTACTCCTAGAAACGCTACCACGAAGCAAGGATAACCCGCCCGCGGAATGCCCTGAGGGGCATGGACTCGCTCATAACACGCCACCCCGAAAGCAGAGCGAGATCCTAATAAATGCATCCCGGGACATGGGTTACTCCTAGAAACGCTACCACGAAGCAAGGATAACCCGCCCGCGGAATGCCCTGATGGGCATGGACTCGCTTATATCACGCCACCCCGAAGGCAGAGCGAGATCCTAATAAACGCATCCCGAGACATGAGTTACTCCTAGAAACGCTACCACGAAGCAAGGATAACCCGCCCGCGGAATGCCCTGAGGGGCATGGACTCGCTTATATCACGTCACCCCGAAGGCAGAGCGAGATCCTAATAAACGCATCCCGGGACATGGGTTACTCCTAGAAACGCTACCACGAAGCAAGGATAACCCGCCCGCGGAATGCCCTGAGGGGCATGGACTCGCTCATAACACGCCACCCCGAAGGCAGAGCGAGATCCTAATAAACGCATCTGGGGACATGGATTATTCCTAGAAACGCTACCACGAAGCAAGGCTAAACCGCCCGCGGAATGCCCTGAGGGGCAGGGACTCGCTCCTAGTACGCCACCACGAAGGCAGAGCGGGACCCTACAACGCATCCCGGGACATGGGGATATTCCTAGGAACGCTACCACAAGGCAAGGATAACCAGCCTGCGGAATACACATGTATCTCAACCCATTCCGCTCCCCGGAATCGGATACCCCGCTCTACGGAAGGGACCCACCCACACCTGTGTCAACATTTAAGATAGGCATCTCGGACCATCATATGGCGAAAAAAGAAGAAGTCACCATTGGACGCATATATAAAAAGAGGGGGGAGAAAGCAACGACCGCATTGGAGCGGCAATGTCTGGAAAAAGTAAGAAAATTAAAATACAGGCACTAGTTTATAGTCGAGACACACTCGACTCCAAAATATGATCCATCTAGCCAACAAGTCATTATTGTCCTCCGCGGGAGCTCGCTTCATCTCCGCCCGCTGCCGCCGAGAGGGTGCCCTCCGAATTGACATAATCTTCAGAAGAACCCCAGGCCACCACCGCATCCCACACTGCGTCGGTGTCCCACTCCAACTCTAGATGATCGCGGCGGAACAGGTGTCGAATGGCAGCCACCGTATCTCCAATAGCTTTGGACCTCTTAGCATCGTCAATTTTGCGGAATGCGGGAGATAACAGGTAGGAAGCAACGTCAGCCTTAGACGCGGCGTCCACTTCCATCTTGTGACGAAGCAAACTCTCCGTCCTCTCTTTCTCCAGCTCCTCCACACGCCCACGAAGGCGGGACGCGTCGGCTTCCAGAATCTCCTTGTCAGCCATTAAACTATTTACCTTTTGCACTCCACGAGACAACTCCGCTCGCAGATCCTTTACAGTATCACCATGCTCCTTCTCCAACTCTGCCTTAGCTTTGGCCCGGAATGCAGCCCGCCCCTTGATTGACTCCGCTTCTAGCTCCCCAATCCGCTTCCGAAGCTTTTCCATCTCCACCTCCTCCCGAAGGCTGGCCTTCTGCAGCTTGTCGTTGATCATCCCGACTTGAGACAATCCGACACCCGCCTACAGTTTCAAATCTCCCCTTAGTGACGTTCAAAGAGAGCTACGATTGAACAAGGTAAAAGACACATACCGCGAGAAGAAACCGGGCGGCAGTACCAACCCAATGCCTACTAGAGGGGTCCTCAACCTCGGTGTACTCAGGCGGGACGAGCAGCTTCCCGGACAGCTCGTGCAGCATGCGGCGGGCGCAGTCTTCGCACAACGAGGAATGAGGGGAGAAGTCAACGGTTTCAGTCAGGGAGGTCGCCTTTGTTTTCTTCCGGCCGTCATCATTCTCCTCAGCAGGGCTTTCGGCGACACGCTTTCCAAAGTCACGCCCCCTACGAATCACGTCCCCTCCAGCCTGCACAGTCATCTGCCCATCTGCCCCGCTCGCGAGCGTGGTTTGACCCTCCGGCGGAGGGGGAGCCCTGCCCAAGGGGATCAGCGACTTCGAAGGAGCAGTCGTAGACGAACCCGGTTTAGTGGCCGCCTGAGAAGCGGTCCCAGCTTTGGCCAGAGGGAGCTTGCCCCGCCTCGGCGGTCTCGCCATCATCGCCACGCTCCCAAAGTGCATAGCTGCATACAAAAAAAGGAGAGGCGGGTTAGAGCTACAGAATACAAACCACTAGTGAAAATAAAAGAAACAGGTCAATCAGGCTACTGACCATCTCCGAAGAGTTCGGTCAGAATAGACTTCACCGAATCGGGGCCCCGGGGCTTCATTTTAAAGGGAGTGAATTCGGCGAGACGGACGGCGTGATCCTTTTGAGAATCGAGGGTCCAGAGCCTAGCATCCCAATTTTCCTTCCGACCATACGCAAACCCCGTCCTAGGTTCCTTGTCACCCGAATACCATTTCGATGTGGGCTTGGCGTAAAAGAAGTCTTTGAACCACGCATTGTCAAGCTTGGGAGACCCAGTGACGAATCCGTACACCTTGTCCCGCCGTCCGAACGACCAAGCATTGGCAACCCGCCGAAGACCGTATATAAATCGGAAGGCGTCAAAAGACGGTTCAACCCCGAGTCGTCTGCATGCGAGTCTGTAAGCGCATGCGTGGAAGATGACAGTAGGCGACAGGCGGCCAAGGGTGCAGTTCAAGCACAGGAGTGACTCTGTTAGAATGGGATCCAGGGGAAACCGCAAGCCACACTTCAACTGCTCGGTGTATATGGTTATCCAGCCCTTGGGACATGTACCGGCCCGGGAAGTGGGAGACGGTGCCGCGTATTTCCAATCCGTAGGAAGCTGGTGATTCCTAAGCCGCGTGAGAATGGTGGCGGGCGTCAGTCTACTGTATCGATCGGGGCCGCGTTGGAATGCACGGGCGGGTACCTCTTGCTTCCCCCACATGTGCTCATGCAGGCGTATGGAATACGCATCGTCCTCCACCACTCGGTAATCCTCGCTCGAGGTGTCCTCCGAAAGCTCTAAGGAGGGTGAGTCGGGCATTTCTGGCGAGTTTTGCTCATCAAGACTTAACCCCTCCTCAGAACTTGCTAAAGAGACGTCACCAAAACTTGCCAGGTTATCCCCCATGGCGGAAGCGTCTTTCCTAGAAGCTACATTCTCTACGCCTAAACCCAAAGTAACATCGGTCAATTCATATGACCCGTCTTCTGACCTACCCAGCAAGAACCGGCCGTCATCGGACCAGGAGCCGCCGAAATCGAAATCAAAATCTATCCCGCTAAAATCCCAGCCCAGTTTTGACGTACATAAAGGCGATAAAATGTTCAGATTAAGCATACCTTGGGCGGCAGCGGTTATCGGATCTGTAAGTGTTTCCGACGAGTCTAAGTTGATGGGCCCAGATGCCAGAACAGTAGGAACGGCGGAGGCGCCGCTGCCGGCGGCATTGGCGGCGACGAGCACGCCAACAGTGGATTTTCTCCGTCCCTGCGAGGACCCTGAGCCGGCGGAAAGAGGCAGTTGGGAAGTTTCGTCTGCTCCTGCCATTGTAAAGGAATATCGAGCTCGATAGCGATCACGGCGAACTACGAGAGCAAGGTGGAGGAAACCCGACGGCGAGGGTATTCGAGCAAAGAGGGCAAGCAAAAGCACAAAGTAGTGAGCAGAGAGACCGGAGAACCAAGAACAAACGAGGAAGAAAAGAAAGAAGAGAAAATACCTTCGTTGATCCTTCAGAAGCGTTTAAACGACGGAGGGCACAATTTCCAGGAGCGACGGTTGAGTAACCCTAGAGGCTATATAGAGTAATCATGGCGATGGGAAACAGAAGGCGGCGCGTCACTTCGGCTGCTTGGAGGATGTGGCATCACACGTGGCAATCGCGAGTGGATAAGATCAACCCGAGGCGTGAAACTCGGTCTGGACGGCCGGGGGAAGAGCCATATAGGGCGTTCCCCTTGATTTAGGAAGCGATCCCGCCCTAGATTCTGAGTATCAGCCGCCCAAACCCAGAGGCTTTACCCGCCTGCGGGACAATTGTTGGGCCGTTGGGGATCGCTGCCTAAAGCAAGGCCCACATAACTAGAGACGGCCCAAAAGGGGAAAAGCCCAAGAGAAGTAAGTCAAAGGTATGGGCCAGCCCAAGGGAATAAGGAACCGGGTGTAAGACGGCCAGCGAGAGGCGGGTGAGTACGACCAGTAAGGAAGGATCCATACCAATCATGCCATCACTGACACTTCATTAAATGCCGCCGTAAGCGTGTGTCATGGAAGAGGGAAAGCGCACGACTGAAAAGACACTTACACCAACCACCTCGGACTATAAATAGCAGCCAACCACCCCATTAAATGGTAACTAATTCTATACTCTCTCTATCCTACTTTTCTCTCTCTAAATATTGACTTGGTCGTTGGAGAGTGTTGGCGGGCCACGCCCCGGACCTTTTGTGCAGTGAACGCAGCACCCACGTATCAAGGAACAACGGTATTCTCCAAAGGTCTTCACTTTCCCGCCTAGCACATTCTAGGCGTAAACAGTTATGTTTTCAGTAAACTTCCAAACCCACATTCTCCCATGCGTTTGCCTTTTTTGGAGAATCTGGAAATCTCTTAACAAAGTGGTTTTTGAATATACTCAGCCACACGCCCGTTCTCTTGCCCGTCAATTCCATTTCCAAGTCATTGAATTTTCCTTAGCCTTTCAGCCACCAGGACCTCTCTCTCAGTCTTGTGCCCTCTCCTTCTTCCGTTCTGCATCGCCCGCCTCCAGACTTTGTGAAGATCATCTTTGATGCTGCTGTTTGTCGTTCCGGTTGCTCGTCTGGCCTCGTCATACATGGGACAGACGGGCAAGTTCTACTGGCCTGGGATCTCAGCACCAAGGAGTTTTCGATCCCTATCTAGCAAAGCACCTTGCTGCTAGGTGATCCTGAAGTGGTGATTCGGCATCTGGACCGTAGAATAGTGGAAGATTCGATAGGCGGCTCACTACTCCAAGAGTGTCATCGGCTCCTAGTTTCATGCTCTCTTTGTATAATTTTTAGTGTGGTTCTGCGGACTGCCAACTGAGCTGCCCATAGAGTGGCACCTAAAGCTCTGTTGCTGTCCTCTTTAGAGGTAGCGTCCTTTGATTTTGTAGGGTGGCTTCACTAAGTGTTGCTTTGGGTGGGGTTTTGGGTAGAGGTTTCTAACTATTTTTTCTCTTGTCATTACTTGGAAAAAAAATACTTTTCTTATTAACTATAGACTGTACTACTTTATTTTTGTCAGGGTCCTTGAACCCTCTGGTATTCCATACTAGGAGTTTCATTTCTTCTTCCTTGCTCCCCCTCCCCTCTTTAGCAGGAGGAACATAAGGAGTTGGCGGCTTTTTCTTTCCAGTAGGACCTCCCACCATTATACAGGGGTTATTGTTGGTCTCTTTACCTACAGGAATGGTATGCTCATCCAGCCTCCCAGATGAATTTGATGAGCTAGGCCTCACAGACAATTGCTTAGGAGCTTAAGGACTCTTAGTAGCAACTGATGATCCCTTGACTGCCTCAACAAAACTCCCAGTAAGACTCCCAATAATGAGAGCAGCTTGAAAAGAGATTATGTCTTCAGTCCCAGGGTCAACAACATTTGTACTAGAAGACTCCACTATCTCGTCGTGGAGAGGACTACTCAGAATAACTTGCTTCCCTTTGTTCAGACCAAGTTGATTTTCATCAGGCTGTTCAACTGATGGCTGGACTACTACTTCAGACCTCTGCTTGGGCACCCACTTCTTCCCCCTTTTAGCTAGCCATTCACAGTCATGACCATAAACTTCACACCTACTACATACCAAAGGCTTGTTCAAATATTCAATCTCCACTTCAAAAGATGGATCATCCTTAGGATATAAACGAACTTTGGAAGGAAACCCACTCTGAGCTACTAGGTCAACACATATTTTGGCCCTAACTATGCTCCCACCCTGGTCGACTTATCCATCCAAAGAGGTGGCCCTAGAATACTCGCAATCCATTCATGCCCTTCAAACGAGTGGTATTCAAGTGGAATACCCCAGATTCGAACCCAAATTGGTAGAGTTTCAACTAGTGGAACAACTGGTTGTATGCCCGGTGACCATTTGCGAAATTAGATCGGGTTACCTTGGAAATGCCAGGGACTTGTGGAAAAAACCCATTTGCTTGTTGCCGCCGATGGGAACTGAAACACGAGCAGCGCAGGACCAAACTTCGACACCTTCACTGGACCATCCCGACCCCAGAGACCTGTTGCCCATTGTTGTAGAGCCACTCGCTTAGGCTGAGGACCGACAAACCGAGCTATTAGACAATCCTCTAGGGCTCCTCTCCCCTCTTCTTAACTTCGCGAGGGAGTCGAAACCCATCTTCAATTTGCTGGGGAGGCCGATACGTCATCCAATTTGCCGGATCAACCCATACAAGGAAGCCCAATTGATTGGGGCCTCAAACATGAAATTATCAAACGTAAACGTTTTTGACAAACCTAGTGACCAAACTTGCAATTTACCCAATTAAAAACTAGAGATGAGGATGAATTTAATTAGAGCGCCTCACTCCTCAGCTCAGACTAGGGATGACAATTGGTCGGGTTGGGGCGGGTTTTGTCAAACCCAAATCCAAATCCATGGGTTTATCCGCCAAAAAAACCCGGGGTAAAACCCGTCGGGTTTGAAAAACTCAAACCCAACCCAACCCGTTGGGTATCCGCTCGTTCATGGGTACTTGTGAGTTTTTGTGGTAAAAAATTTACAATAACAATTTTCTTGCAAAATAAAAGTTTAACATCAATTTTCTCATACAAATTATTCATACAAAAAACACCAATCTAGAGCATACAAGCAAACCGCAAATGATCAATACAAATTGTTCAAAATTAAAGATAAACATCTATAAACAAACAAGATTAATTGAAAGCTTCTTCCTCGTCAACTAAGTTTCTTCACTCTCCGCTCCATAATATCAACTTCATTCTAAACAATTAGAAAGAACAAATTATACATGTCTCCACAAACATAAAGAATATTAGTTGTTTAAGGAAGATATATTATTTAGAATATTAAATATACCGGGAAAGTAATTATATGTGTGTGGGCAGATACCCATGAAACAAATTTACCTAAACCCAAACCCAACCAAACCCGGTAAATAGTGTAGCGGGTTTAAACCCAAACCCAACCCAAAACCCCTCAACATGAATTTTACCCGCGTTGATCGAGTTAGGTCGGATGGGTACCCGTAAATTCGGGTTTTTGTTGCCATCCCTAGCTCAGAACCACCCCACTGCCAATGCCATTCCTACTCCAGATAAAAAGGAAAAAGGAGAGTGAGAAAAAAAAATTCGAATTCCAAAAAAAACAGCAAACAGCCACAGCTCACAGCGCCAAAATGCCCAAAAGCCAAAACACATACACACATCACCCCCAAGAAAAGAAGCAGAGCACCTACCCTCCCTATCTCTTTCTCTCTCAACTCTAAAATGAAATGAATTAAAAAAAAAAAAAACAACACCAAAAAAGAAATATTATTATTTATTCTGGCTCACCTTCATTCATCGACATCAATCATCATTCATTCTAGCAGAGCCAATCCCAATCCGAATCCCAGCTCACTCCCTCCCTCCCATTACTTCCCGATTGGCGGGTTTCTGCAGCTCACCGCTTTCCTTTTATAGCTTCTCTTTTGCCCCCTCCTTTCTATTTTGGATCTGGAGAGCAGGAGATAGAGAGAAACCCAAAATAATACAACACCCAAAAGAAGAAGTAGAAGAAGGGGAAGATTTGATTGATCCTCTTCCTCCCTCTTTTGCTTAGTTTCTCGGATAACTTAGCTAGGGTTTCTGGTTGCTGCGGTTTCTTCCCTGCCCCCCAAATCTCGCCACTCTAAATTTGGCAAAAGAGATTTAAAAAAAAAATGGCTCCAATTTCCCTCCGATAACCGTCTGTCCGTCTCCCTTCCTTTACCCTCTTTTCCCCTCTGGGTAGAAGGTAGCATCCTATCCCATCGCAGCCCCAAATTAAAAATGGCGAGGGAGAAGATACAGATCAAGAAGATCGACAACGCCACGGCCAGGCAGGTGACCTTTTCCAAGCGGAGGAGGGGACTTTTCAAGAAAGCCCAGGAGCTCTCTGTGCTCTGCGATGCTGACGTGGCCCTCATCATCTTCTCCTCCACTGGCAAGCTCTTTCACTACTCCAGCTCCAGGTTCTCTCTCTTACCTCAATCCAACCCTACCTCTCTCTATTTCTCCGCTTTAAGTTTTGCTGTCATCATTAATTTCCTGCTTTCCTTTCCTTACATAGCAGAAACGCTCATTTCACTTCACTTTTTGAGTGTGTTCTTGGTTCTCCTTCCTTTCTCTCAGCTGGGTAAAATATTAGGGTTTCTATAATTGAAGCTTGAGTACATGGAAACCTCCTTTGAACTTTTGACTAATTTTGGCCATTTGTGTAGTACTAACTATAAATGCCACCATGATGAGAAAGGAAGAAAAGATGATTTTGCTGCTCTAATTTTCTGGGAAGCCATTCATGAAATACAGTTCAAGCGTTCTAGAGAGTTTAAAAAAAAAGGGGCTTGTTCTGAGTGATTGACTGATGCGTGTGTATGTATCTTATCTACTGAGGAAGGAAGAACAAGTATGGTGCCTGCTTGCTTCTACTGCTGGGTCCTCCATTTTTGAATGAATACTGTTCTCCGCAGAGGATAGGATAAGAAGATAGTTGAAGTTGATGGCATTAGTCAGAAAAGAAAAATAGTAAAATAATGTATATTTAAAACTATATATATCTAAAAATGTTATCGTTGTTTATTGGGAAACAGTTGGCATTATCCCCAAGAATCTTAGTTTGAAATTGTGCTCATAGACTACGCGACTGGGAAATTCTCAGTAGCAGGAATTCATCTTTAATCTCACTGGCTGGTAGTCAATGAGAGATTGGGGAACCCCTCACGCTGTCATTTGTGAACCCATGTTAGTTAAAATGAAAGAGAGTTAATAAGATTTCAATATCTATAATAATTATCAGGTGGGGATGTATTGGGTTGTGATCATTCAGATTTCATCAAAATACTGAAGTTATACTTTTCTGAACAATTTTTATTTTGAGAGTTGCGACCTCTTCAAAAGTTTATATATTTTTATATCATCATAGAAAATGTTGCAGTTTCCATGAGTGTTTTTTTCTTCTTCTTGCAATCATTCCTTGAGTGTTGTTAAATGGTTGTAATGTCTTCCTCAGAAAAGCAAGTTGCAAGTATTCAGACAACAACCACATGTTTGAAGGTGGGTTCATTGAAAAACTTGAGAATTTAGCATGCAAATCTATTTACATAGCTCAACATAGTCTTACATATGCTAAATTTATCATACATCTAATCGAAATTTGAGGCATGATACTATGCTCCAATTTATAATAGGTGAACTCCAATCCTTAATTCTTTAAATTCAAACTATAAGAATCATTTAATTTAAAACAACAACGACGATTCTGATTCGTCAAAGTATAATAAAGTACATCTAATAAAAGTGAATGCATACAAGATTAACATTTGCCATATACATATATATATATATACATAAATACATGTATATTCACATTGCATACAGCATATTGTGGAATATTAATTGTTATGGTCTTTATTATTTTCATTTTTTTTTTTTGTGGTTGTATGCTTTCTTCTTTCTTGGGTTCTGTTTACCTTGTCGGTTTAGTGGTCCATGCAAGTATAGACGTAGTGCAACCTCAAGCTCTAGGAAGTTGTGGGTTGATGAAAAGGTAGGAAATTTCCTGAGTGCCCCATATTTTGCAAAACATTATCGTGTGAAGTACTTTTTGTGATGTTGTTTAATGCCCCCCATTCTTTCTTCGCAAGTCTAATGCTGATTGATCCTCGAAACTGGACAAGACTCGTCTCATTTAGTTAAGAAAAGTGATACCGCCGGTGTCGAAAGCTATATCTTGGATGAATTGCATTGGAACCGAAACTAATATGTGAATGTGCATAGTGAGGGTCTCATGGAAAGTAGCAAAAGCTTGCTGCCTGGTGTGCCTTGGAAACCAAACATATATTAGCTTAGCTAGCGAGGACCACAGTTGCCATGTGCAAACTGTACTTGTAAGGGCAGGCTATATATATACAATCTTATATTTCGTCCTAAACATGAATACGTGGTGGTATGGTAGACTCGTTACGTTGCTGATAGGCACATGCAAGTGAACTTGAAGTACATATGATTTATAATAGACTTTGTGTGTGTAGAGATGTTGGTTATGGTGAGTTGTAGTCTTGTGGACTACGAAGTGTGTAACTTAAGTTAGGAGTTCTTCATTAAGTGATAGAATTTGAAGCAAAAGTATAGTATAGCTTTGTTTGATAAGGAGTACGATTTATATCTCTTTTACTTTCGTGATAAGAATAGTCCGAACATACGAAATTATGATAAGTTGAAATTGTGATTGATATAGGCATTCAATTTAATATGTTGTTATATGTTAAGGATAGCTAAATTGACATCAATGGAACAAACGGGAAACATAAGAAATACAAAAGGGCCCAAAAATCTTATTAAGACGAACTTTCTATTGCCTTAAAACAAAAGGTTTGGATGGAACTTACTAGTGTCCGTCTAACTCCACTCTTTCTTTGTATTTTCGAAATGGTCAACTATTGTTGTCTTAGAGATGGTTTCAAGTACCTTGGTTATTAGGAGTTAGAGTTTCATAAATTGGTTCCACCAAAGACTTAATAGGACTATACCAACTTCTGGGCATTGATTCCCTCTGGGCTACCTCTCCTTATCTATAAAGAGTATAGTATAGAGTAGGTGGTTTGCTAAAAAGGATGTGGTCCTTGTTGGAACAAAGTGTTTGCCTAATCAATGTGAAGATTCTCAATTGTTCCATTGGAGGCCTACCATCATGAACTGCCTGCTTGTTCCTTTGTTAGTTTTGCCTTTTTTTCCCCTTAGTTTGATTAGTCACAGGCTTTTTGCCAGGATTGCAATCTCTTAAGAAATGAAATACTTTGCCATGCATGATCTCTTCCCTAAAAAAATAAAGGGTTGGTCTTTAATTAGTTCCCGAGAAACTGAGTTTAGGTAATATTGTTTATGTTTGTCCACCTTTTTGGGGCGGGTCTCATAGTTTTGACTTTGTGCATGTCGTTGTAGCATGAAGGAAATACTGGAGAGGCACAATTTGCACTCCAAGAACATCGAGAAACTAGAACAGCCGTCACTGGAGCTGCAGTTGGTGGAGAACAGCAACTTCACTCGGCTGAGCAAGGAAGTCGCCGAGAAAACGCGCCAACTCAGGTTAGAAGGATTAGCCGTGCTTTTGTGTACTCATCTCACAGTGAAAGGCAAAATGGGGGGTTTTAATTTGGATGGGGGAACAGGCAAATGAGGGGAGAAGATCTCAATGGACTGAACATTGAAGAACTGCAGCATCTGGAGAAGTCTCTCGAGTCTGGCTTGACCCGCGTCATGGAAAAGAAGGTCCTTCCTTTTTACCTATACAAATCCCATCATCTCATCAATAGTCCATTCCTAACTTGTTTTCTTATCCTTTTTCTACAGGGTGATAAAATTACGAATGACATCAATGAGCTTCAAAGAAAGGTCAGCCTAGCTTGAAATCTCGGCCATTACATCATGTCGGCCATTATGCATGGGGACAGATTAATGAGAATTGTGTTAGAAAAAGCTATATGTCTAATGCCAGAGTTGATACTTGTTGATTTGGCCAGGGAATGCAACTGATGGAAGAGAATGCGCGCCTAAGACATCAGGTAAGCGAATTGTTTGCTGCTTGTCGAGAATCACAGTAATACAAGAGATAACGATAACAATCTGCCTCTCTTTACAAAAGATATGCTGAATTTTGGGGTCAGGTAGAAGAGATGACCAATGGCGACAGACCTGCCGCAGAAGCAGCGATGATGGAGGCGGAGGCGGCGGTCGTGACGGCAGATTCAGAGAACGTGGTGTACGAGGACGGGCAATCATCAGAATCTGTAACAAACGTCTGCAACTCAAATGGAGCCCCTCCTCACGACTATGAAAGCTCCGACACTTCCCTCAAATTGGGGTTAGTTCGTTCTTCTGATCTAGTTTCCCACTGTATTTACGATCATATATGCATGCATGTTGACGATACCTTCAAGATGTTAATATACTGCTGTTTTTTTTTCCCTTCCATTTTGCAGGTTGCCGTATTCCGGCTAGAGTGTTGTTGTACGGTGACGTGTATGATGATGAATGATCAAGCTAACTTGCCAAGAGAATGGTCGGCGGTCCAATTGTTCCTGAGCCTCGATCGTGTGTGTATTAATTTATTCCAATTTGATCAATGCAAGACATGCATTGCATGATGTATAATATTGTATATCGGTGTGATGATTACATGATCAAACCACCACTCTTTATATATATATATATATGGCATCTCCAGCTCTCACAATGCCGGTTCTCACAGGCTGATCGTTCCGCTTACTATAGCTAGAAAAGCTCTGGCGATCGACTCCTGGGGAGGGTCGACCATCTTTTTCTCACTCAGCAGCGCCAATAGTATCCCTGTGTGCCTGCCGGTAGAGATGCAGCGAGTCGGATTTGTCGTAGAACTCGCAGTAGAAAGGCTAGAGGGTGTAGTCGAGATCGAAGACGACCAGGGCGAGGCAGCTTTTGGAATTTGGCATGTACCCGTAGTGCTTCGGTTTTCGCCATTGATTCCTTCCATCAACTAGGGATGACAATGGGTCGGGTTGGGCGCGGATAGTGCATATCCGTTACCCTACCTAAAGTAGTTCGAGTTTTATCCATACCCACATAAGAAATGGGTAGAAAATCAAAACCATGTCCATACCCGTTCGGTTTTGGGTATCCACGGTTATCCATGAGTACTAATTTTTCTTTATAACTCCAACCAATATGTTAACATTCACACGTATTCTCACATTACATAAGAGGAAAAGTACGACCATAATTCACTAGAATGAAGAAAATTAATCAAAACAACATAATTTCATGAAAATATTCTATTTATATGCTAAATATAAAATATGTTAGAGAAAAATAATGATTATTTATATACAAAATACATATGCATGTGTATAATCGGGCGGGTTCGGGTTGGATAGTGAGAAATCCATGCCCACCCATTACCCGCAATATCCGGGTTCGGGTTTTACCAGTACTCACAAAAAGTCCTTCGGGTTCGGGTTATACCCTACCCGATTAGGTCGGATTCGGGTGGATATCCACGGTTATGGATATTTTTGTCATCCCTACCATCAATCCTGCCGGATCCTACAGGGAAAGCGAGGGGTGCCTAAATAGTAAATAGGAGGCCGAAAAGAAGACCACGTGCTGCGTTTCGTGGGGGAGGAAGAGAAGGGTCAATTGGTCAAAGGGAAGCGGCGGGGTGGGCGTCTGGGCGATCACAGGCAGACTGAATTTTGTGACTGCGGGAGTAATTTCTTCTATCTGCTTTGCTTTCTTGGAAGGAGACGACATCGTTTTAGGATATGGGAATTAACATACAAAACCAAGTATTTCTAGAGGGAGAAATTCTAAGGAAGAGAACGAAAGAAGAACACGACGATGTTGCTGGCCTTTCGTACGGGTCAGATCTGGTCCTTAAGCCCCATTTTTTAAGGAGGATCTTAAACCTATTCCAGGAAATAGGAAGAGGGGAGAGAAAAACATTACTAATCATTAACTAACCACCTATAATGGCAAGAAAGAAATATAGTAAATATCAATGAAATTAATAATAAAAATGAAAAACAAAAATTAAACATATGATTTTATTAAGATGCGGCGGGCACCATTTTCGGGAAGACGATTGTCCTCTCTAACCCTAAACCTTCTCGCCATCGGCATCCACTTAACGCGAAGCTCGTTTCGAACACCAGTCGGCGACTCGGACTCCGCAACACCCGTCGTCCTGTTCCTCGACAACCAAGCTTCGTCAGCAATCGCGGCGTCTGCGTCCCGTGGTCAAGTCGCCATCTCGATGTCGGCGTACCGTGGTCACGTCGTCAGGTCACCATCTTCTTGTCATCACGGCGCCATCATGCCGTCGATTTCCCGTCAGCTTCCCTCTCCCATTCCCGCTGTCGTCCCGCCGTCATCCTGCCTACTCCGCCGTCGTCCCGCCGCCATCCGACATCTCACCATCCATTCTTCGCCCCATCTTGCCGGTCTCCCGCAGTCGAGGTGGAGTTTGTTAATAATATTATTGTTTACGTTGAAAAATGAAGAGAATTTGTTAATAATGAATTCGTCATTTGTTGTAAATTATGTAGGAAATGTTAATAATGCTATTGTATATAGTTAATAATACTGAGCTGAAAAGTTGATAACAGCGTCACTAAAAATGTTTACAACACAACAAGTAAATCGTGCTTCAATTTGATTGAGAATGTTAATAATAGTGTCACGAAAAAATGTTAATAATGTAGGTGTAAACATTAATATGTATTGTTAAAACGTTGATAGCTCGGTTACGTTGCTTTGAAAATCTCAAATCAGAAGCTCATCTTAGTGTGACAACATTTTAGTAACTGGTTAATAATTATGATCTAATTAATAATAATGATGTGGTAGGTTAATAATGTTTACAACACGATCGGTAAATTGCGTTTCAATTTGATTGAGAACGTTAATAATAGCATCGCGGAAAAAAGTTAATAAAGTATGGGAAAAAACTAATGTGTATTGTTGACAACATTGACAACTCCATTACGTTGCTCTGAAAATCTCAAATCAGAGGCTCCCCTTATTGCCACAACACTTTAGTTACCGGTTAATAATTTCAGTAATATAATTAACAATAGAGTCGCAGAGGTTAATAATGTTGACAACACGACCATTAAATCGTGTTTTTTATTGATAACTCTAGTAGCGTCACTAAAAAATGTTAATAACGTATGCCAAATCACTAATATGGTACGGTTAAAAATGTTGACAACTCCGTTACATTGATTTGAAAAGCTCAATCTACCAGCTGCTCAATCCACAGGCTCCTCCGTTACGTTGACAACTTCGTCACGTTTCTTTTCGATGGCAAGCGACGGACATAGCGGGCCGACAACAAGTTTGTTCTTACAGATCTTGGATTGTGGTATATCGTGTAGCACTACAAAAATTTGAGAATTATGTTAAAAATATTACTAATGCTGAAAAATCATTAATAATGAACAAAGATTGTTAATACTACACATTAATTCAACCTACAGATTAATAATAGTAAAAAATTGAACATGACTTTGAAAATATTACTAATGGATGAAGAAACGTTAATAATAAACTAAGATTAATAATATTAAACGTAAATTCAGCAGACAGATTAATAATAGCACACGCTTAATAATAAGACGAGCCATTATCAAATCATGCACGATTGACGACAACACTTCAAAATATTACAAATCACTATGAACTAAATTGATGATAAACTATATTAGTGAATTAATGCCGATTACAAACAAATTGATAAAACAATTACGACAATAAAAAATTTAATAATACAACATAACATAATTAACAGGATCAGACAACATTCACAATACGACAAACATTGATTATTGGGCGGGTAAAAATATATATATATATATATATATATTTTTTTTTTGATGAATGGGTGAAATCTTATATCATCAAATACGATCTGTACACAGTCTCACAAGGTACAAAGCTCACAACCTAGCTTCACACTAGATATAAACAAAGTAAAGGAAAAAAACTCAAAACAACACAACTACAAAAATTTGCTTCAGGACTGTTCTTTATACCACAAAAGTCTAACCATAGCTAACTCTGCAAAACTAGGGTCCCCTGATTCTCTTGCTTCCATCACTTCCTGCAGTTTCCTAACAAGTTCTACCACTGCCAATTGCTTACCTCCAAAAACTCTCCTGCATCGTTCACGCCAAATCTCACTCAGAACTAAGCACCAAAGGATCCTGCCCACCAAACATTTGTTAAAGCGTCGAATTGCCAAATCCACCGCGCCCTGCAAGTCCCTGGAAACCCGGAAGCCGCCATGGGGGAGGGAAAACAGTGCGCCAAACTTCCTACACATATATACACTGGAAAAACAGATGAGACGTAGTCTCCAACACCTGACCACAAAGCGAACACAGCCCTACCACTTCAGGATTCCAACGTTGCACCACATCCATAGTATAGATTCGCCCCAGCAGAATCAGCCAAGTGATTGTCGAGTTCTTGGGGATACCACCTTTCCAAACCAACTTCGACCATTCCACTGAAACTCCTCGTGGTCTAAAACTTTCCCAGACTCTGCTAATCTTGAATTTATCCATCAGCTCACCCTCCCACTCTACTCCTCTGCCAGTTCTACACATTTTCCCCACTATCTCACTTCCTAGCTTAAGAACTTTGTTCCACACCCAAGACCCTCGAGTGTTTACTTCCCAAATGCTCAAATTTCTAAGGCGATATTCTTTTAACCAAGCTATCCAAAGGGTGTTTGTGTCAGAAAGTATCCCCCAGATGTGTCGGGTAAGACATGCCTTATTCCAGGAGCAAAGATCCTTGAACCCCATGCCTCCTTCAGCCCTAGGTAAGGCTACTGTCTTCCATGAGACCTTAGCTCTTTTCTTCTTTTCAAAATCACTCCATAGAAACTGTGAACATAGCCCCTCTATTTCCTTTATCACCTTCTTTGGCAGAAGAATTACATTCATCTAGTACTGTGTCATGCTTGCCAGTACTGAAATAACAAGCTCAAGCTTCCCTGCATATGTCAACAGCTTTGGCTGCCACCCTTTGATTCGCCCTGCAATTTTGTCGACCAGGTTCTTACAGTCAGCAGCAGATAGTTTCCCTACGTTTAGAGGTAGCCCAGATACCTGACTGGCAAACTTCCAGCTTTAAAGCCAGAGCATAAAACTAGTTCCTCCTTCAAGCTCTCAGAAACCCCAACACTAAAGATTTCACTTTTACTCTGGTTACATCTTAACCCTGAGACAATGAAGAATTTATATAGCACTTCAGCAACCACAGACACCCCTTCCACAGATCCTTTGGTGAAGATCAACAGATCATCAGCAAAACACAAGTGTGTTAGGCTGATTCTCTTACACTGTGGATGATATGGCAAGATGTTGCGAGCAGCTGCTCTGTTAAGCATACAACTAAGCACTTCCATGCTAACTGTAAACAAATAGGGAGAGAGAGGGCACCCCTGCCTCAGTCCCTTCCTGGCTTGAAACAAACCAGTTAATCCCCCATTAATACAGACAGAAAAACTAGTAGAATCCAAACAACCTTTCACCCAATTCACAAACTTGCTTGGAATACCCATGGCAGTCAGAGTGCAGAGTAGAAAATCCCAATCAACACTATCAAACGCCTTCATTATGTCTATTTTTAAAGCACATCTGGAGGAAACATTCTTCCTATTATACCATTTCACCATCTCATGAGCTAGCACTATGTTGTCTGTTATAAGCCTCCCTCTAATGAAAGCAGATTGATTAGGGCTTATAAGTTGGGGCAGAACTGCTTGAAGCCTATTGGCTAGTATCTTAGAGATACATTTATAGACAAAGTTACAACATGATATAGGCCTAAAGTTCTTCATAGTGTTTGCATTTGGTACCTTAGGTATAAGGGTTAAGATGGTGCAATTTACCTCTTTGCGCATTTTCCCAGAACGGAAGAACTCCTGGACAACTTGAGTGAAAACCTCTCCAACCAAGTCCCAATGCATTTGAAAAAACTCTGCAGGATACCCATCTGGCCCTGGGGCTTTCCCCTTCTTCATTCTCATTACCACCTTAACTTCATCCCCTGTAACCATAGAACATAGATCCTCTCCTCCATCTACCAAGTGAAACTTCAGTAGCCTCTTTAATGTGTCAACCGAAACTCTTCTCAGATTGTGGTCCTCTGTTCCCAAAAGTTTCTTATAGAAATTTACTGCTTCTAGACCAATTTCCTCGATGTTTTCCAGAACCTGCCCTTCCCCTCTGACTAGCTGCTTTATAGTATTCCTGGCCTGTCTTGTTCTTACCATACTGTGAAAGAAACGAGAGTTTGTGTCCCCACTTGTTACCCACTTTTGTTTGGACTTCTGTTTGAGAAAACCTTCCTCTGTTTTTTGAAGTGCAACAAGCTGGACCATACACCTCCTTTCAGCCTGAAAAGCTGAGGAGGCAGGGCGCTCCAACACCTCTTGCTGTGCCTGATCAAGTTCAGCCTTTGCTTGACGAACCCTGTCATGAATCTCAAGGTAACACTCCCTGCTGAGGCCTTTCAGATTGCTTTTAATGCTGCGCAGCTTTTGATACAGTCTGGCCATAGTTGTTCCAGTAGCAGGACAGAGCCATCCCTCCTTCACCAGTCTATCATACTGGGGGTGGAGCTTCCAGAAACTAAAGTACTTAAAAGGTTTTGGCAAGGTTTGAGTGGCAAAATCCAAACCGACAAGTAGCCCACAGTGGTCAGACAACCCTGGTAGTAGAATTCTCACTAAACTCCTTGGATGAGCCTGCAACCAACTCTCTGTAACCAGAACCCTATCTAGCCTCTTAGCTATTGGAGTTTCAGACTGCTTGTTGGACCATGTGAACCAAGGCCCCTGATAGCATCGTATTTGCACGTGTTTTCACTCTGGTTTCCTGTCCATTTTGGCTCGAATTGATTGTTCCTTGGCCTATTTTACGCTAGGTTGTGTTGTTTTGTCGTATTTCAGGTCCTAGCAAGTAAAGAGGTGCATAGGCGCAAGTTTCGGGTCATTTGGAGGTCAATTGGCGAGTCACAGAGAGAATTACGGGCAGCCCCTGCCAAATTACAGCCGTAATTGGCCAGGGCATGCCCATAATTAAATGGCCGAGCCTTCTCCCCAGAATTCCCTCTCGGTGGTAAAATTACGGGCAAGATCCCAAGAATTACGGCCGTAATTCCCAAATTACTGGCAGTAATTTGTAAATTACGAGCGTATCTCCTCCCCCTGCAGCCTAAGTGAAACGTGCGTTTTGGTGCGAATTACGGGCAGGACATGATTACGGCCGTAATTCTGCCCGTAATTCGCCCAGAGTCGGGTTTTTGGAGGCAGATTCGAGCCAAGGAAGAGGAATTCGATTTTCTGGGCAAAAACAGAGTTTTAGAGAGAGAAAGAGCGAAGAACAAACCCTAGGAGCTATTTTGGAGTGGATTTCTCATCATTGAGGCCCAGATTGCGTCCCTAGGAGTGAAGATTGACATCACAGAGCAGATTTTCCTCATCTTTATGAGTATGACTACTCTGATTTCTGTTTTCCTTTCTCTCTCTATGGAGTAGAACCTTTCTCTCACTTGGGTATGAAGAACCCTAGTTCCTTGTGTTAGGGAATCGATTTTAATGACTTGGGATGATATTATTATTTGATTTTAATCGAATGATGCATGTTTATTGAATTGATTGGAGTCTGATCAGCTTTTCTCAATTTCTGCTGCAACCTGAGATAGATAGAATCTGATTAGGTTGTTAGAGTCTCTTCATTCGATAGAAGGAGATTGGCTATACGAGAGTTAGCCAGTTTGCTGCTTTGTACTGGAATTCAATTCCAGTAGTGGAGTTCTGTGTTCATAGCCTCAGCTTTCTTTCCCGGTGAAGACTAGTCGTCTGCCGGGTAGTTAGACTGAGAGGGCTTGGTCAGCTTAAGAGATTCCAAGCTACTGTCGGATCCTCCGCAGTCTAATCAACAGTAAATCAACCCAGGGAATTACAATTGAACCTAACTAGGGAATTAGGGGGACTCAATCCCGAGTGACTCTTTCCTGACTTTGAAAACCGAATAATTTACTGCTTTCTTGCTGCTTTTACCTTTAACAACAATCACTCGAACTAGTTTGCTAGATAATAGAGAATCACGGAGTAAGCAGTAGATCTAGACCCCGGGTTGATAATATAACTTGCCTGTTACTGCATTCCCGGACTGCGACTACACTTGGTCGCAGTTTGGTGTTGTGTTTTAGCGTGTCAAGTTTTTGGCGCTGTTGCCGGGGACCCCTCTAGGTTATTGGGGAAACGTGATAATTTGTTACTCTAGTTTTTTCTTTATTGCATTTTTCTTTTCCACCTGTGTGCCTTCACGGGTTGTTTCTGCTGACTGTGTGCAGGTAGTGCATGACCCGTAGCCAGTCGGGAGATCTACTACCGTTAGACCAGGAGCTTGAACGAACTTGCAGGAACTTCAAGCGGGCTCTAAAGGCACGACTGGCTGCGGAGGAGGAGCTATCACAGCTGCAGTTAGAAGAAGAAGAAGGCGAGATGGCTGATCCAGAGAACCGTGATGTGATCCCGGAGGAGCAGACCATGGGATCCTACTGGACCGCTAGGGCTGCAGACATGAGGTCAGCCATTCAACACCCTCATGTCCCAGCCAACAACTTTGAGGTGAGCACCTCAGTGATCACCATGCTGCGCGGTTCAGTGGTGTTCCGTGGTAAGGAGGGAGAGTGCCCTCGATCACATCTCAGGCGATTCCACGAGCTCATCGATGGAATCAAGATCAATGGAGTACCAACAGATGCCATCCAGCTGAGGTACTTCCCATTCACTCTGGAGGGGCAGGCCAAGGAGTGGCTAGACACTCGACCTCCGGGCTCCATCACCACGTTCGCCAACCTGGCGGACAAGTTCCTCACCCGCTACCATCCTCCATCCAAGACAGCTGACCTGCAGAAGCAAATTACACATTTTGCTCAGGATGAGGAAGAGACCATCAGAGATGCATGGAAGAGGTACAACAGTCTCTTCCTGAGGTGTCCAAATCATGGCTTCAACGATGCCTTCAAGGTGGGCACCTTCTATCACGCCCTCTTCCCGGAGGACAAGCAGCTGATTGATTCAGTTTGTGGCGGGAACATGCTGACTAAAACCCCGCCACAGCTGAATCAACTCTTTGAAGAGATGGCGGAGAATGGTTATGATTGGGGCACTGCCAGGAGGTCGAGGAGAGCACCCAGCCGAGGTGTACATTCTGTGGGAGCCCATCCCTCTGATTTGGTGCAGGTAGTATCGAAGCTGGTCTCAGCTATCGATCGTTCAGGAATGATTCCAGGGACCGGGCAGCAGCAGGCGATGCTCTGCCAATGGTGCGAAAGCACCCATCACACGGTGGAAGACTGCCAGGCAATGAAGGAATCAACCACACCCCAGGAGCAGGTGAACTTCATTAACAACGTCAGGCGCAATGACCCCTACAGTAACACGTACAATGAGGGGTGGCGCCAGCATCCTAACTTCTCCTGGGGTGGGGCAAATTCCAGACCACCAGTCCCCCAGGGACCACCGGGCTTCCAGAGGCCACCATATCAGCCCAGGCAGGGGCAATTCCAGCAGCAACAACAGTCTCTTTATCAGCCCGTGCAAGGGCATGCTGCTCATTCACAGCCGCGACCTTTCCAGCAGCCAGGTGCAGCCCCTGCTGCCCCAGTGCAGAATGATCAGATGGCTGAACTGCGGGACTTGGTGGGTTCTCTCGCCAGTTCTAGTGCTCAGAAATTCAACACCATTGAGCAGTTCATGGAGAAGGCATCGGGTAAATTCCTGGCTCTTGAAGCTGGTCAGAGGAACACACAGGCTGTCTTGCAGGATATCCAGACCCAGCTGGGGAGCGTGGCTCAGGCAGTAGCTCAAAGGGCTCCCGGTACTCTACCCGGGCTGTGGCAAGATGACTGTTGATCCCCCTGCTCGGGAACCGGAGAGAGAGAGCCCTGTCTTAGCGTCTCCAGCGGTTGAACAAGAAGTAGAGAAGGAGGTTGAGGTGCCTGCACCTAAACCACAACCAGTAGTGAAGGAGTATATCCCTAAACTCCCCTTCCCTACTCGGTTGCACAAAGACAGGCTGGAGGCAGAGTTCGAGAACTTCATGGCCATGTTTAGGAAGCTGAATGTCCAAGTGCCTTTCCTGGAGGCACTATCTCAAATGCCTAAGTATGCGAAGTTCCTGAAGGATCTTCTCTCAAAGAAGCAGAAGCTGAGCGAGCTGACCACTGTGGAGCTCAGCGAGGAGTGCTCGGCCATTCTGCAGAACAAGCTTCCGCAGAAACAGAAGGACCCAGGTAGTTTTACTATCCCGTGCTCTATTGAAAATTTGCATGTATAGAGGTCCTTGGCGGATTTAGGTGCTAGTATAAATGTTATGCCATATAAACTGTTTAAGAAACTAGGCCTAGGTGAACCCCGTGCTACTAGGATGAGCCTTCAATTAGCAGACCGATCTGTAGTGCATCCTAGGGGCATAGTGGAAGACCTTCTGGTTAAGGTTGGCAAATTCAATTATCCTGTTGATTTTGTGATTTTGGACATAAATGAGGATGTGAATGTGCCATTGATACTGGGAAGGCCTTTCCTGGCCACCGCCAAGGCCCTCATATTCTTAACATCCCTGCCCGTAATTCGATCAGAGGGGCAATTTGCTCTCGGCCTTAAAATTACGGGCAAGGCCGGGGGAATTACGGCCGTAATCCTGCCCGTAATTTCCCCCGAGCCTCGTTTAAAAAGTGTCAGCCGAGACTCTTCCCTCTCTCTCTCCCTCATTTTTCTGGTCATTTTCTCTCCCCTCTCACCGGAAAACTCGAACCAACTCTTCTCCGGTGGTTTTCCGGCCATATCTCGCTCATCGGAGGTCCAAATCAAATTCCGAGACCACCCCCATGCTCCTCTCGTCGGCGCCCACAAGTCTATACCAGTGGGGTCGAGTTTCGTGGTGGTTTGGGTCACCGGAAAACCGCGACCCTTCGGTATTCCTCCGGTCCGATCTCCCTCCTCGGACCTCCGATCGAGAAACCGCGACCACCACCGCGTTCCTGGTACTTGGGGCTTCATTCCCCAAAGTTTTGGGTCGGTTTTGCTCCGGTGAAGTCGCCGGCGACGAAACTCCGGCGAGCCTCCCGGCGAGTTTCCCGGCGATTTTTGTGATCTCTCGGTCTTCCCTCACCCTCCCCACGATATCCTCTTGTGCCTCCAGGTGTGCTTCTATACTTTTACTTGTCATTTGTGGAGGATTGATATTGTGGGTTTAGTGAGGAATTTCGGGAATTGGTTTGTGCTTGAATTAATTCGGTAGGCCTCCATTGTTGCTTGCTTTGTTTGCTTATCTTTCGTTTGGCCTACCGAGTAATATGAGTTGTGATTGTCCCGCTTGGAGCCTCAATTGCTGTCCGGGGTCATAATCCGAGGGCTCCAAGTGCGGTTGAGTTTCTGTGAATGGTGAATGATTCTGATTGGTTGTGAATGGTGAATGATCTGATTGGTTATGAATTTTTTCCTTTCTCGGGGCCTAGTCCACTGTCCGAATTTATGATTCGAGGGCCCCGGGTGAGGGTGATTGTCACCTCACCATTGACGAATTTCCATGTATGTTGTTGGGTTTCTGCTGTTTGTGGCTGCAGGAAAATGAACACATTCTTGAACCTGCTCGACGCCGACCAGAGGACGACTTTGCGGGACATCCGACACCGCAAAGTCGTTCATCACCACTACCTTGACTGGAGGGTCTTCGAGGAGCTGGGTGCTCGCGAGGCAATGGAGGCTGCCATCCGCGCTTTCTCTTGGCGCCGCCTCCTCTGCCTTGCTGAGCCGATTTACTAGGAGCTCCTTTGGGAGTTCTACTCCACCTTCGAGCATTTCCAGACCCAGGCGGGCGCGCACGGCAACGCCATCCAGTTCCGACTCGGAGGGGAGTTCTACTCCCTGAGCTATGACGACTTTGGTCGGGCACTGGGGCTCCTTCCACCATTCCCCTGCCACCTGGCCATCGAGGAGGCCGACTGTCCCATCTTTCGGGACCAGCAGTTCTTCGAGAGGATCTGCCTCCCGGAGTATACTGGAGCTGTTTTCACACCGGTCCACACCACGGCCACTCAGCTGCGACCAGAGTGGCGCATCATCAACCAGATGTTGGGGAAATCCTACACCCCCAGCGAGGGCTCCACCAGTCATCTTCAGCTCCGCACCCTGCATTGCCTGCACTCCATGAGCCACGAGGAGGACAACCTCCATCTGTCCTCTCTCATCGCCAGGACCGTTGCCAAGCATAAACGGTGTAATCGACGCCTGGCGTGTGGGCCGGTGGTCACTGCCCTGGCGCGGTACTACAACTCGATCTCTCCAGGTTCACTCTCATCCAGGAGGCGACGCCATTCTCCAGGGAGACCCTCCGGCGCCAGCTAATACTGGAGCGCGACGGGCCCGTGACCTGGATCCGGGGCCTTCCTCGCCCTGTTCCTCGTGCTCCAGAGGGTGAGGAGCTACCCGAGGCGAGTGATGCTGCAGCCCGTCGGACCACTCGTCGTACGAGGACTCGGGCCACCCCCTCTGCACCTGGCGACTCCACTTCCGGTGCCGGCCCGTCTACTGCGCAGCCCACCACCTACATTGCCGAGCAGCTAGCAGCCCTTTCCCGCCAGAACGAGCAGATCCTTGCTGGCCAGGAGCACATCAACGCCCGCCTCGACCGTGAGCGCGAGGGTCGCCGCCGCATCATTTCAGCTCAGCATTACATGATGAGCTACTGGAACATGGATCCTGCTGCTGTGAGCTACCCTTGGGAGGCTTCCCCGGGGCATGAAGACTTCTACCCGCCTCCCACTGGCGATGGAGGCGACGAGCTGTGATATGATTTTGCCAGCCCATCGAGTTGGGGCTTGGCTTTTGTCTATCTTTCCAGATCTAGACTCCGGATTATGTTTGATTTTATTTCTTGTTTCCGTTGTGTGGCTTGTTGACTTGGAACTTCGGTTTATTTCACCCAATGTGTGTGTTCTGTTGGTTCTAGCTCTGTGCCCATCGGACTGGTCCTTGTCCAGTCCTCTGCTTTTGACTGGTCCGCCATCCAGTCAACGTTCCTGACCACTGTTTCACGGTAACATCGTTCCCCTTCCCTTCGCTCCATTGAGGACACTGTCGCATTTAAGTGTGTGTGTGTGTGGGGGGGGGGGGTTCTTTGTATTTATTGGAACGTATATATGGGTGCTTGGAGCCTAGTCCGCTGTCCGAATCTTATGATTTGAGGGCTCCAAGCACTGCTGTTTGATCATATTGGCACTGTGAGTTGATTGATGAATTGAACGGTTTTCGGATTAATGCATGACAACTTGTTTGCGACTAGGACAACCTATAATGAGGACTGAGATGTGCAGTAGAACGATGTAAGGGTTCAGTTTTTCAGCTGTTTGCTTACCAACCGTGACTTGATCTGATTACTTGTTCTTGACAGTCGTTTATGCATCTAGTTCAGAGTATCAGAATGTGAGATAGAGCATATAGGTAGCCATGTGAGATTTGAGTCTGCTCGTTTCTTTCTTGTGCGATAGATCCCTCTTCCATGATGGGTAGCATTCACGTTGTCACTAGCTAAGATGATGGGGGAATAGGATTAGCCCACGCCCAAAACTGACTGTCCTGATGTGTCATATCCCCTAGTCAGCCCCTTTGAGCCGTGTGTTATCCTTTCTTTTGGTCTATAATGAAAAAAATCACCCTTGTTGCATCTTTTAGAAGGTTCCACAGAGTGGTTTTTACATATTCTCTGCTGTTTCTGCTAAAGTCTATGCGAGTGTTGGAGGTAGTGCTTAAAGGTTGGGCAGATGTTCTAAATATGTGCAGAAGTGGTGGCTCTCTTAAGAAATGAAAAGAAAAATAAAAGAAAAACAAAGAAAATTTGAAAGCAAAAGAGAGCCACTACCAAAAATCTGAATAATGCCCATTAAGTAGTGTTTCTTGGCAGTCTGGCTTGGAAATGCTGATGTTTATGCCTCCTTCGCTCTTGTGCTCTTGAGATATTGAGTAATGCAGATTAGCAGAAAGAAAATACCGGTTTGTTGGACTGTGATTGTGTGTTTGGAAAATGTGGAACCTTTTGCTATGAATACTTCCACCACCTAAAAGGCTTTTTCCCCATGTCCAAGACCCTAGCCAGTCATTTGAACCTGTGTCTAAGACCTCCTGATTAGTTAGTGGTGACACCCCATATGTGAACTCTAGCATTTAGAGGCTGCCATCATGGTGAAGAGATGATAGGGATTGAGAGAGATAGCATGCGCATCTTTCGCATTAAATTGTCCTGACCCCACTGGTCGAGAGTGAGT
Organism: Linum tenue; assembly: GCA_946122785.1. Classification (NCBI taxonomy): domain Eukaryota; kingdom Viridiplantae; phylum Streptophyta; class Magnoliopsida; order Malpighiales; family Linaceae; genus Linum; species Linum tenue. The sequence continues at coordinate 33,050,865 of CAMGYJ010000005.1, read as the reverse complement.
GATTCATTTTCATATTCTCTATACTCTTGTACCCCGGTGAGGACCTAGATTGCTCGGTCTTTGTTCTGATGTTTTGAGTTGGATGCATGAGTTGACTGTTTTGAGTGAGTGGTCGAGTCAAGTCTGGGTTGGTTGGTTAACAGAAGGGAAACTCTTCCGTTGCTCGATTTTGCTGCACTCGAATGTCCTTTGTGGTGGTTGTCCAGGTTGCTATTAAAGTTGTTCATGTATTGATGTTTGAAAACCAGTTTGATTCACGTGTTCTGTGCCTTTATGACTTGTCCCCAATGTTGGTTGACTGAAATATGTGAGCTTACCTTGTGTAGTACTTGGTTTGCTTGGGGACAAGCAAACAGTTAAGTGTGGGGGAATTTGATAGCATCGTATTTGCACGTGTTTTCACTCTGGTTTCCTGTCCATTTTGGCTCAAATTGATTGTTCCTTGGCCTATTTTACGCTAGGTTGTGTTGTTTTGTCGTATTTCAGGTCCTAGCAAGTAAAGAGGTGCATAGGCGCAAGTTTCGGGTCATTTGGAGGTCAATTGGCGAGTCACAGAGAGAATTACGGGCAGCCCCTGCCAAATTACGGCCGTAATTGGCCAGGGCATGCCCGTAATTAAATGGCCGAGCCTTCTCCCCAGAATTCCCTCTCGGTGGTAAAATTACGGGCAAGATCCCAAGAATTACGGCCGTAATTCCCAAATTACTGGCGGTAATTTGTAAATTACGGGCGTATCTCCTCCCCCTGCAGCCTAAGTGAAACGTGCGTTTTGGTGCAAATTACGGGCAGGACATGATTACGGTTGTAATTCTGCCCGTAATTCGCCCAGAGTCGGGTTTTTGGAGGCAGATTCAAGCCAAGGAAGAGGAATTCGATTTTCTGGGCAAAAACAGAGTTTTAGAGAGAGAAAGAGCGAAGAACAAACCCTAGGAGCTATTTTGGAGTGGATTTCTCATCATTGATGCCCAGATTGCGTCCCTAGGAGTGAAGATTGACATCCCAGAGCAGATTTTCCTCATCTTTATGAGTATGACTACTCTGATTTCTGTTTTCCTTTCTCTCTCTATGGAGTAGAACCTTTCTCTCACGTGGGTATGAAGAACCCTAGTTCCTTGTGTTAGGGAATCGATTGTAATGACTTGGGATGATATTATTGTTTGATTTTAATCGAATGATGCATGTTTATTGAATTGATTGGAGTCTGATCAGCTTTTCTGAATTTCTGCTGCAACCTGAGATAGATAGAATCTGATTAGGTTGTTAGAGTCTCTTCATTCGATAGTAGGAGATTGGCTATACGAGAGTTAGCCAGTTTACTGCTTTGTACTGGAATTCAATTCCAGTAGTGGAGTTCTGTGTTCATAACCTCAGCTTTCTTTCCCGGTGAAGACTAGTCGTCTGCCGGGTAGTTAGACTGAGAGGGCTTGGTCAGCTTAAGAGATTCCAAGCTACTGTCGGATCCTCCGCAGTCTAATCAACAGTAAATCAACCCAGGGAATTACAATTGAACCTAACTAGGGAATTAGGGGGACTCAATCCCGAGTGACTCTTTCCTGACTTTGAAAACCGAACAATTTACTGCTTTCTTGCTGCTTTTACCTTTAACAACAATCACTCGAACTAGTTTGCTAGATAATAGAGAATCACGGAGTAAGCAGTAGATCTAGACCCCGGGTTGATAATATAACTTGCCTGTTACTGCATTCCCGGACTGCGACTACACTTGGTCGCAGTTTGGTGTTGTGTTTTAGCGTGTCAGCCCCAGAACCTTGTGGTCAATCAACTTCAGTTCCTCAATCCATGACTTGAAATCTAATGTACTCTCCCCCAAACTCACTTGATTTGAGCTCTCAGAACCATCAACAATTGCATTAAAATCACCAGCCACCAGCCAAGGGGTAGATAAGTCCACCTTCCCAGCAAGCTCCCTATAAGTCTGCCTCCTCTCCACAACGCCATTTGAACCATACAAAAATGTGATATGGGCATGAGTCCCCTTCTGAAGAATACCATGAACAAAATTGCTGCCACTGTCCACCACACTGAACTTCAGATCCTTCTTCCAAAGAACCCAAATCCTCCCAACCCCTACTGCAGAGTATGTCTCCCTATGTTCCCAACCAGGAAATTTTTCACCTACTATTTTCTCTACTTTATCTGAACTGACTCTGGACTCCAAAATAGCTACTATCTCCACCTTATTTCTATTAACAACCTCCACTATACTGTCTTGCTTTGCAGGGCTATTTTACCCCCTCACGTTCCAAACTAGAACATTCATGTTTTAGTAGACGGTTTTGCCCCCTTTGGAGGCCTTCCAGGTTTACCCTTCTTCTTATTTAACCCATCCTTCCCCAATTTTGGGAAATGAGCTGGATCCTTCAGAGGAGAAACCATTACTTCACCAACCTCAAACTGAGTCAAGGATGCCAGAACACCAAAAGAAACTTGAACAGCCCCAATCGCTTCAACTGCTTGATGAAATTCCCTCTCAGATGGTAGACCACATCCTTGCCAAGCAGTAGAGCCCTCAGTTAAAGAAGCAACAATGTTGTCCACAGCCAACTGCAACCCTTCCTGATCAGGGATAGCTTCTCCAATAGCTTCAGACAGAGGAGCCACCTGAGTCACTACTTCTGACTGAGTGCCAAGAGATGCTCCCTGCTCCAAAGGTATGTTACCAACCACTTCCAACTCCTGTTGCTCCACCTCCTTAGTACGAGTCACTCCCTGGATCCCCTGCCCCTCACCCTGCACCTCTTGCTACCCTTCATGCAGATTCTCCTTCGAACAATCATGCCCAAAATTTGCAGCATTTTGCACAGATTTCCGTTTATTACAGAATTCAATATGCACATTGTAAGCAGGTCTTCTATCAGGAACTAGCCGCAGAAAATCCGGGAACTCAGAATCGACCTCAATCTCAACACAGACTCGAGGATACCCCAAACGCTGACCCAGGCGAGTTGATTTATCAAACCACAGAGGCTTACCAATCATACTAACCAGCCTAGTGAGTATACGACCCGTGCCATGTTCTAGAGGAAGGTCAAGGAATCTCACCCAGATTGGAATTGTCTGCCGCGGCTGCTCTGCTCTAATCCCTGGCTCCCACTTCCTCAGATAGCACATATCATTCTTCAGATGCCAAGGGCCACTCGAGAACACCCAATGAGCAGTTTCAGCAGTAGGAAACTGGAACAGTAATAGCCTTTCTCCTAGCCACGAAACCCTAATTGATCCCTTCTTGCCCCAAAGCCGATTCGCCCAGGACTGAACTTGCCAGATGTGAGGAGATGAAGAAAGGAACTGGCCTACTAGACAGTGCTTCCAACGCGCAATGCCCTCCTCCTCCAGTTCCGCTGGAATACGCAAGCCTCCATCCACGATTTCGGGCTCCACGTACACCAGGCGATTCTCCTCAGCAATGCCGAAAAGGTTCGCCCACGCAATGCAGTCAAAATCGCGCTTTAAAACTTAAAAACTTACGATTTTACGCTTTTGGGTCACCAAAACGCTTTCGTTTCCATATAAAAACTTAAGTGTATAAAATCGGACTAACTTGCGCTTTAAAACTTAAAAACTTACGGTTTTACGGTTCTAGTTCACCAAAACGCTTTACGTTTTTACGCTTTTAGTTCGCTACATGAGTATTCTTTTCATGAAATTAATTATAAAAAGTATATTTTAAAGTAAATCACTAACAATATGATACATTTGAGATTAAAAGATACATACTAGGTACTTAGATGCATTCTACTTCAATAGAGTAATCTAATTCACCAACTACGATTTTCCCAAATTCATTAGCATAGAGGGAAAAGTGGCTTATCGTTAAAATTTATGTTTACGAAATTATTATTAAGATGCTATAAGTTGCTCTACTTTAAACATGAATCACATGTATTTATTAACTTATCTAAATTCTGTGCATTCATATTTTGCATAGCATATGTCCTACTTAATAGATTTTTAGTTATTTTTCAGTATGCGTCAAAAACTTACGCTTTTACGCTTTGATTCTACGTTTTACGATTTTACCCCTTTTTCGCTTCTAGGTAGAATCGCGCTTTTGACTGCATTGCGCCCACGAACGACTCGGCAAAGAACTCATTCTGAACAAGCAAGACCAGAGCCGAAGAATTCTGTAACTGTAACTGTAATTGTTAGCGAACTAACCACTTGATCCCAATAACTCGAGTTGTTGGGAAAGGGATAGTTAAGCCTTTTAACCTCTTATACGCCCCCTCAAACGAAAGCCGATGCCGAATTGTGGATTTTTTACGGTTTGCACAGGTTGAACCCTTGTGCTACCAAACCACGAGGCTTTAGTTTGCACAGGTTGGACATACCATCGCTTGTGCTCGCGGGTAAAAATATTGAATATAGTCCTTCAAAAGATTACAAATCATGGCTACGTAAATTGATCATACACGGTATTAGTGAAAAACCCTAAGCACACATGATTAGTTTTAACAATCTTTGTAATGCGGGATAAGAAAAGTACAAGAAATAATTGATAATGACATTAGTAAAATTGATAATGAAGCTGGTATTATTAATAAAGAATGCATGTACGTTAATAATGGAGATATATAAACATATTGATAATGGTCTTTAAATTATTACTAACAGGTGTATATATATTATGAATGCATACCTGTGAGTTACACTGCTATCATTATCAATTGTACGGAGATATATAAAGATATTGACCATCTTCATTGAACGGGGATCCAAGGCGACGAACGGACGAAGATTACCTTGAACTCCGCCGAGTAGAGAGGATGGATCGACGACGGACTGAACGGGATAGACGAAGGACTGAAGCAAGTGCGTAGACGACATCGACGGCTGGAGACTGTTGTCGAAGAGACGGGTTAACAGAGAACCTATTCCGCTGGGAGGGGAAAAAACCGACGAGGACGTGGGTTTGAAAATTAATAGGATTTATGATTCAGTTTTTATATTATTTATAATTCCCAACATACCCTTGACAACTAATAACTCCTCACTAACTACCTAAAACCAAATCAACCAATCACATCGCTTTAAGATCCTCCTTAAGGAAGGGGGGCTTAAGGACCTGAACGCAAACCACTTTCGTACCCTGGAGATCCTCCGCATTGGAATTCCGTAGCTCTCTCTCTAGAACGAGGTAATCCCGCAATTCGCCATTAATTGTGACATCTTGCAAAATAAAATTTTATTTTTGAGCAATGCTTTATATCTCCTAAATAGGAAAATATAAATATTAGTTAAACAAAAATTTAATTTGATATATTTTTCATTTTAGTCACACTAAATGGGAAAACTGGTATTTTGTGAAAATATATGAAAATTTTAAGCCAAAATATGTTGACTAATGGTCTTGATCGTCCAATATAACAGACAGTTCTCGGGTTTGGCCAATTAAGTAAACTTTAGGGTCAGTTCAGGCCACGATATTATATATTGAAAAGATTGGTCAAGATGTTAAAATTGTTAAAAGTCTGGACCAAGCAATAATATTTACGCTTACCATTTTCTGGTGTCACACTAATCAGTCTTCTATTCTGAATATTCGGGGGTGAATGAGACCTTGGTTGTCATGATGGTCGGTTGAACTTGGTTCAACTGGTGCCAGTCATAAACTTGGCGTGCACACCACCGATGTGACTGACATGATCGATTTACGACATCTAAGCAAATGACTTCATTTTCGTAAATTTAATTAATAAAAAATTTATTTATTTATGAATTTATAAGATGTTATTTGTTTGATTCAAATATAAACGTATTGACGATAAATGTTGTATTTAAATATGAGTGTTTGTTAATTTATTTAAATATAAATTATAAATAGATTATCTTAAAATATGTTTTTAATTTTATATGATCAAATTCATTAGTGAGTTTTCACATTTTTACATATTTTGTCAAACTGACATGAATCGATACAAATCGGTTATATCACTTATCGAACCATTTCACTTGCTAAACCGGACCTTCATTGAGACACTAGACTTTGTTAGTGTGAATTGATCTGTGGCATATATGATGAAGAACCCTGTCGCCATTAATGAAAGCACCAATTGGGAAGAAAGGATTTTTGAACGTGCCTAATTGGAGGAAAGCATTCTTGATGTGATGAACGAAAAATTTAGCCTATTTTGGAACCGCAAGAAGGAAACGGGCATGCAATGCGGTATGGATCTTGCAAATGTGGTTGTGGTAGCTGTGAGAATTCAGAACTGGCAGTCCATATCGCCGCAGACTGCAAAGTCTCCTTCTGTCCGTGATTGACTTTTCCAAGTTTGGTTATTTATTTTATTCACCTCCACTTGTTTTTGCCACTGGCGGCTTTGTATTTTCAATGAACAGCTGACGATTTCTCAAGAAGAGAATAAAGAAAGAAAGGCCATTGGATGCATTGGCTAACCCCTTCTGACCATTGCACAATGCTAATATCCTTCCACTAGGAGCCAGTAATTGTACAATCGTTTCGTTGCCAAAGGGGATCCATTTATATATACATGCGATGCAATGCATCTTTCTCAAATTATTACTTCCAAAGGTGATCACTTTCTCAAACATGGCACCATTCATCTACCTTCTCCTGGCTATCCCCTGCATCCTACTACTACTACTACTTCTGCAGAAACACAAGAAAAGCTCTAGTGCTTCTCTCCCACCTGGGCCTCCTGGTCTTCCTTTGATTGGGAACTTGCTCCAGCTTGATCCTTCTGCCCCTCATCGGTATCTATGGCGACTTTCTCAAACATACGGGCCATTGATGTGGCTGAGACTTGGTTCCACCTCGGTTGTGGTAGTTTCGACTGCCAAGTGCCAAGATGGCTGAAGAGGTCATGAAAATCCAAGACCTTACATTCTGCAGCAGGCCAGTCTCTGCTGGTGCGCTAATGCTATCGTACCATGGTCGCGACTTAGCATTCGCACCCTACAATGCTTACTGGAGAGAGACAAGAAAACTGTGTGTGGTTCATCTCTTTAACATGAATAGGGCCAAAGCTTTTGTTCTATCAGGGAGTATGAAGTCTCCAAGATGATCGAGAAGATATCGAGATCATCATCGTTTGGATCGAAACCTTTCGACTTGTCTGAGGCCATGAGGACCCTAACGAGCACAATTATCTGTAGGGTGGCCTTTGACAAGAGGTACGAGGAAGAAGGAATTGAGAGAAGCAGATTTCAGTCGCTGCTAAATGAAACTCAAGCCATGTTTACAAGCTTCTTTTTCTCCGACCATTTTCCTGTTCTGGGCTTTGTCGATAAGGTCACTGGCTTGACCGGGCGCCTTGACAAGAATTTCAAGGAGTTTGATGCTTTCTACCAAGAGATAATCGACGAACATCTTGATCCAACCAGAGAAAAGACAGAGCATGAAGACATTCTGGATGTTTTACTTCAGATTTGGAAGGACCAATCCTTCAAATTCCAACTCACACTCGACCACATCAAAGCACTTCTCATGGTAATTGATTAGTCTCTACTCAATCTCCTTAGAATAACTTCTACTTTCTTCTTTGTTCAAAGAGGAAATAAGAAAGGGAACTTCGTTTTCTCTCTTCCTCCAATTTTCCCCCTCGCAGAACATATTTGTTGGTGGCTCGGACACTAGCGCGGCAACTGTGATCTGGTCCATGACATATCTGATGAAGAATCCTGTAGCCATGGGGAAAGCCCAGAAAGAAGTCAGACTTGCTATTGGAAAGAAAGATTTTGTGAATGAACAAGACATTCAGCAACTACCCTACCTCAAAGCCGTGGTTAAAGAGACAATGAGACTGCAACCCCCAGCTCCGTTGCTGGTTCCAAGGGAATCAACTCAGAAATGTAGCCTAGGCGGGTACGAAATACCAGCCAAGACTGCGGTCCACATAAACGCATGGGCCATCGGAAGGGACCCTGAAGCGTGGCGAGAGAACCCAGAAGAGTTCAAGCCAGAGAGGTTCATAGGGAGCTCCATTGACGTGAAAGGCGCGGACTTTGAGCTGATACCATTTGGAGCCGGGAGAAGAATATGTCCTGCAATTCATATGGGACTTGCAAATGTGGAGCTCTCTCTGGCTAATTTGATTTGCGCTTTCGATTGGGAGATGCCGGCTGGAGCGAGGAGCCAAGATCTGGACATGGATGTACAGCCAGGTCTTGCGATGCACAAGAGAAATGCTCTATGCCTAGTGGCTACAAAGTATGTACAAAGATGAAAGAAATCGTTAAGACATTCAGGGGAACACCTTGGAATTTAAAGCCTTGAGAGCACAGACTCACAGAGGCCTTAATTCGCCATCCTATCTTAAGTGCCTTTGTCGAGAGCTGAACCCCAGTATCTGTGAAGCATTTTATCGAACATTTGGCGCCCAATACGGAAAAAATGGAATTGAACATCAAACACGTAGGAAGCAGAGTCCATCTCGTAAGAAGATGGTCCAAAAAAAACACTGAATTACGGAATTCACTTACATCTTCGCTATGGAACATACCGTTGGCAGAGCCCTCATCGTAGTCGGACGAAGATGAACACGCCTGGCCGGAGTACACAGGCACTCGCAAAGTCAAATATATGGCGCAAAGTGATGAAGAAGAACACAAATAGGTTGCTAATGAACTGGGCCAAGCTCTGAAAATGATGTATTCTTAAATATGGGCAACTTTTTGAAACAATAATAGCCTCTAAGTAATCGTCAAGCCCATAAAAAGCTGAGAGCACATTGGGCCAAAACTCTTTGTTCAGCATTGGCTGCATCTGCATATGAGTCCAGCTTGAGAAAAATCCGGCTAAATTGCAAGTTTGGTCACTCGAATTGCTACAAAATTCACGTTTGGTCACTTAAATTGTTTTATTTCATTCGTAGTCATTTAAATTAGTTGAACGGTCCAAGTTCTGTCACTCTCCGTTAACCTCCGTCAGATTCCGTTAGTGCCGTCAGTTAACTGCTAACGTGGCTAACAAAGACGCTGAGTTGACCTATTTTAAGAAAATAAAAAAAAACTTCTGCCACATCAGATAAGCAACCCCACCTTCTAATATCAAGCAAATGATTCTCAAATATTTTTTGGGAATCTTAAACATAAATAACAATTTAGCTAACATTTTGGCGCCAAAATGTTTTTTTGGTGAGAAAGTTAGCTAAATGTTGGTGTTTCTAAGGATATTTCCCTAATAAAAATTTTGGTCGACTTCCGTTGATATTATTTTTGTCCCAAGGGTTCCTCCACACTAGGGAGGTCAATCCAACCCGTAACTATGGGTACCCTACCCGACCGTAACCGGTCAACGAGGGTAATTACCCGCTTTGACGGGTTAAGGGGCGGGTACGGGTAATACCCGGTTTCAAAATAAAGGGTAGGGTACGGGTATGGTAATCGATAATACCCGCCCCGTTATACCCGCCCCGCTAATCAAAGGGTCAATTTCCCTTGAGAAATTTAGTTTAGCTTGAGAAATTTGGTTTAGCTATCATTATTGATGATGAAGATGTAGACGATTATTATGTTTGTGTGGATTGTAGAAGTAAGAACAATTATTAAGTTTTTGTTGTTTTTATTTGTGTGGATTGTTGAAGTTAGAAAAATTAGAAGTATTGAGAATTTTTAGTGGACAACAATATGTATGTGCATATATGTGTATAAGTTCATAGTTTAGGATTCGTATCCATGGTTACCCGAATACCCGTGGTTACCCGGTGGGGAGGGTATGGTTATATAATTTTCATACCCGGTGGTTATTTGGTCGGGTATTTTAAAAGGCTTTACCCGGCGGGTTAGGAGTTGGTATAGGGTAAACCCGCACCCGACCCGACCCATTCCCATCCCTGCTCCACACGACAAAGATGGGCAATTTTGGTCGACTTCCGTTGATATTATTTTTGTCCCAAGGGTTACTCCACACGACAAAGATGGGCAGGAAAGCATCCAAAAATCTGGAAGAAAAGAGATCTAGGAAGTGACATACTGGGACAACAAACACAGCTGTTGTTAGCCTGTGATATATAATGGACTCAAGCAGTAGTCTTCCTTTCTTTCTTTCATCAAAATATTCTTCTTTTTTCTTCTGGCCCCCCGTGCCATGAACACGGAGAATACAGCAAAGCCAAGGGACCCCAAAAGTTGACAGCTTCCCTATATACATCCATGTATCTTACAACTCAACCATTTTATTTCAAACTGTTACATCACATTGAATGGCCCAATTGGGCGATAACATTATCAAAGAAGAATGGCATCTTCTGTGTGGTTATTTAAGATAAGGGATAAACAAAGCCAAAAACGATAATGGGGGCTGGTGCCTAATCAATGTCATGCAGATACATACAGAGATATGATACTAGCAGCAGCCCCTTCATTAACTTCTTCCTATAGCAAATTTATAGAGTAAGAAAAAGGGGAAATGATGATAGTAATGAATCAGTCACCTTCAAACATGGCACATACAATCTGGGGCAGGGTATGTGTATATGGACTGCTTTGCTCTTCTTAGCCTCATCTGCCCTTGTCTGCTTCCATGACCTTCAACAACTGCTTGCCTAAACTCTCCCCAGGTTATGTTCTTGTTTAGGAACAGTTGCCCCAGCAAAGTCATGCTCGGCCTTATGGTCTTCATGTTCTTATACGTGCGGTGACCCAGCTGTTTTCAGAACATCATAAAACTCGCTATTCATTTCCAGTTCAATGCTTAATCTAAGGCAGTTGATTATCAGGGTGACTCGCTTACCAGAGCATTGTGCATGTTTCCTGGGGAAGCCGAGATGAAAATGTCGCTGTGCAAGCCAACATAGTAATCAACTGCAGCTAATAGTGAAGCTTTTTTCTTAATCCGAACTCGCTCCTCCGGTGATGCGAGGCTCTTCTTGTTTTCCATGAGCGGGAATAAATCTCGTAGTGTTGAAATTCGTGCTTCCCCACCATAAACCTGAAGAGGCAAAGGTCATTCCTTTCAGTGATGATAACACATGCACATGTCTAAAGGTGCCAACTTTCTACATCTACAACAGCAGACCTTGTGGGAAGCGAGATAAAGGCGGGTAGTGTTGTCGAAACCCAAAGCTGCAAGAACTAATCCAATCTCTTCTGGAGTCAATGGACATCGCCCTTGATTCCGCAACTCTTCATCAGTGAACTGTGAGTTCAGGACCCTCCCCTGCCAAATTGCCTGTCTGTACTTGGCTAGAGCCAACTTTTCAGCTTTCCCTCCACCAAAGTCACATGCTGAATGGGCAGCCATATCCTGCAAATTTATAACTACGGTTAGTCAAAGACTGAAGACTTCTCAACAACATACAAACCACACAAGTACAACCTAACCTTGTCAAAACGAAGGTGCAAAACAACAAACTTGCTTGGCTTTTGTTTGACAATAACATCCGAGGTCTGTCGCAGATATTCTGGAGGCAGTTGGTCATTGGCTTGAGTAGAAGGATATCTGAGGCGACTGACGAGAGAATCTCCGAGTGCTCTAATGTGGGGAACAAACTCTAATGCCTCAAAGTTCACCTTACAACGGAGTTGTTGAATATCGGAAGGCAAGTTATCGAAAGTCAGCCGATGTGAGAATGGCGCAATTGCAGCAATCCCATAACTGGAGGATCAGACACAATGAACTATGCAAGTTTTAGAGGGGTTACCAATGGACATTAAACCTAACTGGAGGATAGAACAAGGGCTAAAATCTCTAAAATTGAAGAATAATACAAAAAGAGTTGAGCAAAAGAATAGTTAACAGCAAATGTAACCTTTGAAGCACCGGTAATACATTGTCAAGATACCAATTGGCCGAAGCATGGACAGGTGCAGCCTTAATTCTGGTGGCTCGAATGGCTGCAGCGTAATACTCCCGAGTGCTCCAGAAGTAATCATCAGGCAATTCTTTAACTATAGAAATGTCATCTTTCAAGACATTAATAAAGTGATCCACATCAAATATATCCATGAATGAGCTGCATTGCAGAGAAAGTTTGCAGCTTTTTCAGCAATAGTGCCCTTTTCTTGATATCTAATGAAATGGGACTGGGGGAAACTGAAACAATCTGAAGCTGCAATCGCAAGCAACAGTACCTTGAATCTTGCCAAACCGGGTTCACCTCAAAATGTGGGATGACTAGTGTTGCATTCAGTATCTTAGCTACTGCTACAGCATCACATATCTGTGATTAAAACATTGTTATTATCGATTATTACAGAAAATGGACTGTTCAAAACTGCCAAACTACGTACCCCCATTCTCTGCTGGTTCAAGCCCCCATCAAGAAACACCTGAAGATAACCCTCTGAATCCTCTGGTATTGCTGCAGAAGGAAACCAAGAGAATGATATCAGTATGATATGAGATTCCAGAAATCCAGTCATATTTTATATAAACAAGGACATGTTTCTCGTCACTCACAAGAGGGGTTTGATGATCTAATGCACGGTTTCCATCCCTGATCGGACAAAGGAGTCCACATGTCTGAATGCTCTCCATTCGACTAAGAACACCAGAACGCATCCAACAGAATACTGTTAATTCCAACTAATGGAGAACCAAGAACTTACATTTACTCAGTAATACTTACAGTTTCACGCTCTAGAGCACTCTTCAGTAGAGTCAAGTGCCTAGGTTTTGGAACATACAACTCCTGCCAGAAAACAAACCAGCCTGATAAGGATGTACTTCCACAAAATGAGAGGCAAACTTGGAGAATAAGAAGTGCATTCATCCACCAAGCAAAGTTCACAAAAGGCTATATACTCAATATACAGCCTTTGGTTGATGATCGCCCCTAAACTCTTCCTTTTTTCCACCTTGAAGCTCAAACTTGCAAGCCCATTTTGAGAACATCCTTTTTTCCATCTTTTTGGTCCCAAAATTGCTTCAATAGAATTAGGAGAAGAATCCCACAAGAAAAAGTATCATAACCCAGGTTCCCAGCCACAAAAGAGGAAACTCCACAAAGTTTTCATTCCCTTAATGGTCGGTCAAAAGACCCCAATTCATGTACATCCAGAAAGAGTATACCCGGTTGAAGATTCTCAATTCCCTTAACCAGGAAAGAGGTATTGAGTATTGACCAATCAAGAATGAATAGTTGGATGTAAGAGGACGTTAATCTGCCCTTCTCACCTACTCCTTAATTACCACATAGAGTATGTAAACCTTCCAATACTTAATACTCGGCAATATCCCCAGTTGCACAAAATTAGAAGCTTCCAAGTTCCAACTCAGAAGATTAAGTGGCATAAGAAAAAATCACAGGAAGGGAGAAACGAAAGAAACAACATAGCTCAGAAACGCAATCAACTAAACATACCGAGTAGACAGCGGAAGGGAGAAGAAGAATGGGCAACAGCAGTAGCAAGAGCCCAGGTAGAGCTCTTCCTCCAATTCCCATGGAGGAAACCGTTTCGTATCGGAGCTCAAAACCAGACCCACTAACCAACCTCGGATCCCCAAAACCCCACCTGGGTTCCCGGTTCTGGGTTCGACTTTGCCTTTTTTTGTCGTTGGAGGAGAAAATCAGAGGGAGAACAAAAGGGAGGGAAAGAAAACTTGCAAAACCCACAGGAGCAAGGAACAGGTGAAGAAAAGCTAATGGTAGTAGCAATGGTGGATAAGTGCAGAATAAGAAGAAGCACTATAGTTCCATTATCACGTGTAAACAAAAACAAACGAGCTGATGAAGGAATAAGTTGAATGGCGATGATGATGATGACCGACGGTTCTCTGCTTTAAAGAAAAAAGAAAAGGCAAAATTAGAAGATAGAGACTAACAACTAGAGAGGCAACAGTGGTGGTAAGACGAGAGACAGGCCATTTTCACATGGACACCTGTACATATGAGTAAATGCCCTTTTCCCCCTTTTCTCCATCCGAGCTTGTGATCATGAATGCACTGACCAGTGTCCCAACCTCCCTGTCATTTTGTTCCACACATGAAAAGCATAAATGAAAAGAAAGAAAAAAAGAAAGAAAGAATATAAAAACCCGCTGATTCTTAGTTAAAGATAATCGCTCTCTGCTTAAATCTTAATGAGTAGCAACAAACTACGGGCCAGAACAGTTTACAACTTACAAGACAAAGTGAGAAGTACCCATGGAGGATAATGATGAATGATCATATTCGTCGATCGTTTTCCGAGGAGGAGAGTAAATTTCAGTTTCCACTTTTTCGTCCTGCAGCTGCTGCTTGGTTCACTTGGCTTGCTCTTTCCCTTTCTTTCTCGAGATTTGGGGTATTGGAGACCGTTGGAGCGGGTGAAAAAGGTGACGACTAGTTTTACGATGATGGGTTTGTACTGTAGTTTGGGGACGTTTGGCGTTTGGTTAATGAATGAGATCACGCACGGTGTCGTTTACAGGCAGGCTTGTACTGTTCTGTGGCCTGCTGGGCTTTGCTTTCTACTTTCTGCCGTTCGGTCCGGCTGCCTGGCTTTTTCGCCCAACTTTTTATTGGGGCTGCTGCAACGGTGAGCACCGACAGTACGGTGCGTAAGGCTCTAAGCTTGGTCCTGGATACCCACCGATCTGATCCGGCTCGATCCGATTTTGACGATCGAGCGGGATTAATTTCTTTACAAGGTCAATTTAGGGTTGGGACATGTTTTATCTTATAAGACCATCTTCATCCCAAATTTTTAGCATGGTTCAAAAAGGCACGCTTAACTTTATGCTTAGACACGCTTAGGCGCAAGACAACGACAAAACGCCTCGCCTAGGGGTTTCGCGCCTAATTAGATACTAAAACACGTCAATGGAGTAAGGCGACATGAAAGTCTATGCTAAACATTACTAGATTGAGCTAGGAAGTCAATATTAAAGGAGAAAATTAAGATCAACTACAAAATCAATTTTCTATATCAATATTTGCAATAGTTTAAGAACTTTGTGAGCTATTGAGCTATAATTCTACGAATTCGTGAGCTATGTTCTTGACATTAAGTGTTGAGTAAGTTATTAGTCATTTTAACTGAAGTGAGAAAGTGTTGTAGATTATTATTTCATTCATCATGCAGTGCGAATAATTATTTTTCTTTCAACGCCTAGGCACGTTTAGTCTACGCCTAAGCGAGCTAGGCGCTGGGCAAAAGCTCAACGCTCGCTTTACGCCTAGCGCTTTTTTGAACCTTGATCTTTAGTAATTGTTAAAGTGAGGTGGAGCTTATGTGACATTTTTTCTAGCAATAGCTAGGGATGTGAGAGTGCTTTCTAATTTAGCAGTTTTCTAGCAATGCCACATAGGTAATTGTTGTATTTTTTTATTTTTCTTACTTATTAACTTTTCAATTTCAATGTGTTGAGGTAGATTAAAATAATAGATGAGACCCACATTAGAAATTGCTAACATAATTTAGGGATATAGATGACTAAAAATTATTAAGTGATAAATTGCTAAAATTGATGATGTGGTTGTAGAGACCACATTTAGAAATTACTAACCAATTTTAGGGATGAAGATGGTCTAAGGGTTGAGTAGGATCGGTCAGTCGGGTTACTTTTTGGCCATAAATATGACTCATATCCACTACTAGTGACCTTATAAGGGCCGGGTAGGGTCGGTCGGCCGAGTCCCTTTTTGGCCATATGATTCATATCCACTACTAGAGATATGAAATTACTCGTACCATGTTGGACATGTTTGTGGAGTTTTAAAAGTTTAGGTGCTGTAATGCAATGTAAAAAATATAGAGGTACTAAAGCATAATTTTACCATCAAAATTTCTGGACCTATTTATAAGAAAATAATAAAGTTAAGTACTAAATTATAAGAAAAACATAAATTTGGGTACCAAAATATAGATTTTAAAAAATATGTGTGTTTAATTAATTGAACAGACTAATTGACTCGACCTGACCCGACCTCACCCTATAAGGCAAAACAAGATCAATAAGAAAACAAGTGCACGACGAGCCAATATTATCATTTGACCCTTTAAGGATGAGTCAGACAGGATTCATACAGTCCTAAATATGAACATTATGTCACTTCCACCTCAATCTCAACCATTCATTATAGTATTGTAACCTAACTCAAGTCCAAAGTAAAGGGTGTTTCAAAGTTTCAAGCTCTTCTCCTTTACTACCTTCTAGTTACCGTCCTTATAATATTGGCATTGATTACCTGCCTTTTTTTAGTCTAAGATTACAAGAAGTTAATACAATTAATTATATTATTTTTTTGTGTTATTAGTACAAAAATTTGGAAGAAAATTTAGGCGGTACATATTCCTCCAAATTTGAAATTCTTCTTTTGACAATGTATCAAAGTTGATCCTAGTTGCGTTGAAGTCGTGAGGATGTGTTAAAGTTTGATGTGCTAGAGATATTGAGAGTATTGAACATTTGTTCTTTAGATTCTTCTAAACATATTATTATAATTTTTTGACGGTTTAAGTGATATCTAAACTTCGCTCTGACTATTAATTTTAGTTTATGGTGGCGAAATCATATACTCTCTCAGTACTACCAATACCAAAATTTTCCAATTTGTATGCTCATTACGGAGAATTTGGAAATCTCAAAATAAAGTGGTTTTTTTTAGTTCACTCAACCACATGCCCTTCCTTTAGCTCGTCTATTTTCTTTTCAAGTCCTTGAAGTTGTCTTTATTCCCCCCGTCATTTCGGCTCCCCACCCCCTCTGCCTACTTCTCTGTCTCGTTAGATCGCTCCTTCTAAAGTCTTCATCAAGGTCAACTTAAATGATGTTGTCTATGAGTTTGGATGCTCTGGTGGCCTGGTGGTTTATGGGTCAGACGTGTATGTGGCTATGTGCTGCTAACAGTTGGACGCCACCATCATGGGTGACTAATCCTTACGTTGCGGAGCTCTTTGTTGCTAGAGATGGCTTCCTCACGTGTGATCTCTCCTTCCTTCCCTATGTTATCATGGAAGGAGATGTTGAGATGGTGACTCGTCAACTGTAGCTTGGTGTGGTGAGGCATTGGCTAGAGGTCCCCTGCTTCGTGAATGTAAACCAGTTGGCTTCTTTAGTTTTTTTTTGTATAGTTTATAAGGCAGTTCTGATATCCGCAAATTGGGATGTCCATAGAGTGGCGCATAAAGTCTTGTTGTTGTCTCTTACAGAGTTAGCTTCCTTTGATTTTGTAGACTGACTCCTCTAGTAGGTTGTTTTGGGGAAGGTTCCCGAGATAGGGTGTGTTATTTCTAACTTTTCTCTTATTTTATAAAGGAGAAAAGAAACATAATTTGCAAACTATAAAATAAAAGTGTACAAACAAATAATAGATAGTATATAAACCAGAGTACAAAAGTGTACAAATCATATTATAAAACACATGCAAACTAATAACACAAAATTACAAATTGAATTATAAAATTATATTAACCAATAATATAAAATATACAAACTAATACTACAAACTATACATACCACATAATAAAACTATATAAATTAATATTATAAAGTCTTCAAAACAAATGATAAAAGAATAAACCAATTATTTAAAGTATTTAAACCATATCATAAAGTTACATATCAATACTATATAGTATATAAATCATATGGTAAAAATATACAAGATAATATTAATGTTATCCAGATTGAAGACCAACGGTTTAACTGCTAGACCATCCCCTTGTTCGCTCATCTTAGCAAACATTTAATCATTCGCATAATGTTACCTTCAGTAGCCTGATTTACAATCACTGTGGTATTTAGGTCTAGACCTTTGTCGAAGATGTCAGCAAGCTATCCTCTACCAAACCATGTAGAAGACATGCTCTAAGAAGTTATTTGAATTGCTCTCATGCATTGTACAATTATTCAGAAGCACATTGTCGAAAGTGAGCAATCTGGGTTTTCAAGTTGTTGGTTCTCCATGTATGAAAAGTACCGAGGCATTGGCGATTTAGACATCGTTCTGCTTTCCCCAGATGAAGAAAAGAAAGAGGCATAGCGTGATTGAACTTGGATCAACACTTGGGTGTTATGCATAGTCACATATCTCCAGGAATACTTTCACGATTCACATGCTCCAAGTGTTTGACTTAAAATCGGGTGCAGTAATTAGTGGCAGGATGTTGCTAGAAGCAATATTCTCCGATTGTGGTTTGGTACATTCGTAAAGATATTGTTCATCCATGATTCCAAGTGTTTTTGGTTCAGTTGCGAGATTATTGTTTTTTGATTTTGAACACTCATTGAAGAGAGGATTTAGGCAAAGAGTTGTGAGTTGATTTCCCTTAGAAACTCTATTCCTAGTCGGTGGTGACCTAGCTTCTGAGGAATCAAATGTACCACTATGATAGACACGACCTGAGAAAGCCTCTTGAGGTTAAGTTTGTTTTCTTTTGCACCTGGTACATGTTGGGCTCAGAGACAGAAGTTGGGAATAGAAACTGTCAAGCGACGAATCCATGCCCAAAATGGCGCATGGGCTGCCAATTTGCAGTCTCATGTGTTTGGTCATGGACAATAACTATAGACTAATAGACGAAATAATATGCAATCACACACTAAAAACACTTAAAAACTAAAACTAAAACATAAAGAAAAAGGAACGTGTACCTTAATCCTTTTGAAGAACACACGAGTCCTAAAAAACGTTACCAAAATTTGATGTGTTGTAGAATAGAGCTCAAATTTACCTGGTTGGTAACCAAGATCGTATTTCCTTAGGGTCTCACACGCCTCCTCAATCAGTATAAGACATGCTCTTTGGGTTTGTAAAATGAATGTGGAGGTTCAGGTGCATCCGGGATTGAAGTTCCCCTTGTTTGGTTTGAAGTTATAAAGTAAAATAAAAAACCTAAACTACCAGATGAGGAAAATCAGAAGGAAAGGTGTTGCATAGGCAAGCTTCCCCTAGAATTTCATTAGACTCGTTCAATTGATACTAGTAGCATATGAGTTGTCTGATTCTTGTATATTTAATCCTACCATGTGTCTGATGTTTATCAAATCAAATAGGCTACAATGTGGACCCTACAAATTTCTATCTTGAGGTGTCGTTAAGTTCAATTGATTGATGATCGATTGTGAAGGATGATCATTTCTAGTCTCATCTAGCATATAGTCGGGTTTGAATTCTATATAAGATGAGATGATAGCTTCGTCTTATGCACACAATTGCATTGACTAGATAGAGATAAAAAAAGTACTCAAAATAGTCATATAAGCTAAGAATCATTTGTTACATAGTATAAAGGACCTCTAGGGTTCTCAAACCTACACAACTGACGAAATTGCAACTCATGAGGACATGCGATACAGAGAACATTAGTCAAAGATGAGATTTCCAAAACACCTGAAAACAACTGCTAGAAGAGAAATTTAATTTGCGCATAGGGTGCCGATTCTGCCACCATCGTACCCTAAAGGTTATCTGATCATTTGGAGACGAGTGAGTTCCTCTACCGGTAAAGTAACCCTATGTATATACTCTCTCAAATGAAAGCTAAAAGACTCTATTTATAGGGTCTTCTATAAGGTTTTATTTGAGAGAAAGTCAGTAGGACTCTCTAGCAAAATCTCTTTGTCTTATCCTCCAATTTCTGGGCTAATGTGGAAATCACCAAAATCTGCACCTTGGCTGTCGGTTTGGGCTTTGGTCGGGTAATTCTCACACCAAATTATGGGATTCACTCCAATCTCCATTTCTAACATCCAACAGATGGGCCATGATGTCTTTCACTCGCAGGATACTTTGGCATGAAAACACACTAAAAACTATCAAAAGTGCATCAAAATAGTAAAAGTCATCCTAGGAGTTACCAAACAAACATTTGATAATTACCAAGCAAATTCAAGGTAATATTGAATAATAGAACGGTTTTACTTCTATTCTCTCAAGTTGTTTTAGTGGTTTTAAGATATATATTTTCACAGACTACCTATTGGGTGGGCCAACACTGAGCATTATTATTTTTATTCTTAATTGTATTAGATTTTGGTATCGTATATGAGACCATTGTACACTTTTTTGATGATTTGGTTGTTAAGTGTTTCAGACATCTTCAATTTTTAGTTATTGTCCAAATTTTAGTGTTAACTACCTTTTTGTTTGGGAAAGATTCAGGATTGCTAATACAAGCTAGATCATGGTTTTTGGGGATTCCACGTTGTGGATTTGTCTGTTGAAGATGACTCAGTTTAGGTGGTTGTCAAAGGGTGTTGCATCTTGTACCTTCTTTGATAATTCGTTAGTTGGCCAATGACTTTGACCTAGATAACAGTGTCGGTAGTTGTCCTAGTGGAGAAAGCCAAACTGCATTTCCATCTAGTAAGGACATCCTTGGGAATAGACCACCCCTTTGTTTGTTACTTCCATTTACTTAATATAACAATGAAAGTATGAAATTTATGTTGGTCGCTTGGTCGTGGCATCAAGTGCTTGTAATGGATTGGAGTGGGTTGTAATAGGTAGGAGTTAGAGGGTCATTTTGTAATTAGCTAGGACTGCTCTAATATTAATATCATCCTTATATTGTGGCAAAAGATAAGAAACATTAATAAAACGACCAGCCGCAACACACGAGAGAGAGAGGAGGACAAGTGAACCGGTGCTTTTCTTTAGGGTTATTGGCAAGCTTAAGGTGGGCTTGGGTTGTTCTTAGTGTGGGCTTGGTATAGACGGTCCAATTTCCAGTTTGAAAAGAAAAACGGGACCGAGTTTCCTGCCCATGCATGCCCAATAAAGGGTAGATCAAACCCGCCCACCCCGTGTTTCATGAACATCGTGGAAACCCAAATTTTGCGGAGATAGCCAAGAAGGTTTTTAACTAGATTTATATTGGGTATGATAAAACTTCTCATATAAATATATGGGGAGTAAACTATCGTACCCAATTATAGTATATTTAGAATTTCATGTCCGAATTGAGATGATTGAATGCATATGCACCAACTGTAAGAAACCTCAAATCTAGACATCTTTTGTCTAGGGTTGTGAGATCTGGATCGATAGAGAATTGGTGACTAGAGATTGATTAGGATTAAGAACGGGGAATTTGGGAAAAGAGGGATCAAAGGGAGAGGAAATTGGTCGACTAGGGGGCGTCCGAAGGCAAGCTTGAGGGAAAGAGGGAGGGTTCGACTCAAATAGGGAGAGAGGAAAGAGAGATAAGGGTTTGAAAATTTCTGTTATGTATTTACCTAATGAGAAAATACCCATCAATTACAGAATATATAATTTTCAATAATTTCCACTAACTACCCAAACTAATATCTCCTAGCAGAAATAACCAAATAAACCCAAATATGCCCAATAACCACCAAATAATATCCAAAGTCACCCAAACATAAACAAAATGAAAAACAAGTCCAAATACCAAAATCATCCAAAAATTGAGTTTTTAATAATCCATCCTTCTTGAAATCAACCTTGCCCTCAAGATTGGACTCGGCGCTCCCTAGTTCTCCTTGCATTCCTCTGCCTCATCCTACAAGTTGGAAACGAGCAGCTGATGTCGTTTGTAGCGAGTGTCAAATTTACCTGACCCGAAGGCTAGGATCTCATTTCTCTAGAGCCTCTCGCAGACCACTTACTCAGGTGGAGAGATACGGTTTTATTGATATAGAAAACGATGTAGGAGGTTGAGGTGTCTCCGGTTTTTCATAATGAAAGAAAAAAAGAAGGAAACGTGTAGAAAAGTAAATCTATAACTACATTTGGAAGAGCAAGAGAGCATAGAAGGACACACGTTTCATAGGCAAGCTCCCCCTATGTCTCCTAGTTATGGTCCCTTGATAACTGGCATCATACGAGCTGTTGTCTGCTGATTACTTTGATAATATGATCCCACATTGTGTCGAAGCATTTAATCAGACTAGTGGGTGATAAGGACCCTTCAGTTTCTCCCTTGAGATGTTACGCCGTTCGATCGAATTAATTTTGACCAAATAGGACCGCAATATCTGGCCTAATCCCAAACGACCTGGGTTTCGATCTTTGCACCTCGAATGAGTGCAAGGTCGACTAGGCTCTCATTCAAATCGACAAAAGATGAAATATAAGGAACCAAACATCACACATACAAGATAAAACAATTGTATTTCAAACCAATTCATCGAGTTTACATAACTAGAATCCCTAAGGTTCACATACCTACGCGACTAAATGAACTAGCCATCCATGGGAAAAGGTTCATGAGCGATCATCAATCGAAACGACATCCTAGAGAGCAATTGAAACCGAAAGCCACAACAGAGAAACCGGGGCCTAGGCCACCGTTTCTGGCGCCAATTCCTCCTTCTCTGTTGGTTTCACTCTAGGTCAGGTTAGTTACTTTGTAGGCAAAGTAAAGGCACTTCCTTGACCCCTCGTCGCCTACTTCGTATGTCTATCTCTAAAGGCCTATTTATAGGCTTTTGATTTGACTTTTTGGACAGAGAAACTCATAACTACTTCATCATCCGGCCAATCAGAAAGATCTAAACTCATGGCCAAAGAATCAAGAAGCTCCAATGTACAATGGTTCAGAAAACCGTATCAGACATTCTACCGGATTCCTTTCTGGTAAGGTATATTGTGGTACAACCGTGGTTCAATTGTTTCGTACCGGTAAATACCGTTTTTGTAATAATAAAATATTTTTTTATCAGAAAACCGTGCAATTAAAATCAGAGTACTATTTCGGAATAATACCGAACTCTACTAGAATACTACCGGACTATACCAGAATTATACTGGGCAATAAATAAATACTAAATAATTATAGAACTGTTCCACATGTCCCTTATTTCTTTCACTGTTACCCCATATGTCTTTTGCTTTCCTCTTTTTCTCTCATTTCATTAATGTTGATACGTATTAAGGATATTAATAATATAAAATAAAGTAAAGGCAAATATATATATCGTAATGGGCGAGACTAAGAAATAAATTTGTCATGATGGGTCGCTAAGATTAACATTTCTAATCGTGGGTTCCTTTTTTCGTGTAGTTTCATTGTGTAAAGGGAAGAAGGATAAATATCCAACAATAAGAGGGAAGTTTGGCCATTTTCACGGTTGGGAATATATATCCATCTCTTAGTCTCTAAATAAACCCTAACCGCTTTTTATTTTGGCCGCCTTCCTCTAAAAAAAAGACCCTTCCATCTCCTTCTTCCTTCCGCTCTTTGCCCCATCTTCTGCTCCCCCTCTGAGAAACTAGAACACAACTACTCCTTCTCTCTCGTTTCACCGCCACCTCAGCGGATCGACATCGCAAATAACGAATATCAACCAACAACCATAATGGTGAACCGGTTAGAAATGTAGCTTAGCGATTCTGGCTGGTGGGAACGATGAATTGATGGATGAAGACGGGGAGTTGGTCGGGAGAAGATATTTTTTTGTTACCGGCGACATGATCAGAATCGGCCGATATTTCGTGGTTGGCCGGTTCGACCATAAATATCGGCTGGCATGATATTTTACCTCATTTTTACATACCGTTCTGGATCTGGTCCGGTTTCCTGTTTTTCTGGTTGAACCGGCCGGTACGATTCGGTTTTCTGGTCCATGCAAGGTACCTTTATGACGAAGTAGAGGTGCCATGTCAAACGGCGTCTGAGGCGCAAA
Source organism: Linum tenue (assembly GCA_946122785.1). Taxonomy (NCBI): domain Eukaryota; kingdom Viridiplantae; phylum Streptophyta; class Magnoliopsida; order Malpighiales; family Linaceae; genus Linum; species Linum tenue. Next base: position 33,027,362 of record CAMGYJ010000005.1, on the reverse strand, counting down.
TTATGATCATGGGCTGCCATTTTTGGCGCCATTTCTATAAGTCCATCTTCTCATCAAGTCTCGGCTCCAGCAACTGAATCTCGATGTATCCTTTGGCTACCAAGTGGTCCATTGGCCTGCTTTAATTTGAAAATGCACAAAATACTACCAAACGTGTATCATTGAGTAAAAGCAATCCTAGGGTTGCTAAAACACACTTGAAGCATTCATAGCATGAATTCAAGGTATTATGATGACAAAAATATGAAATGAATGCACTTTGGATCATAATACGGAGGTACATAATAGTCAATTTTACGTTTCGTCAGCATCATCCAATGTCCTTTAACACACTGGTGTCCGACCGTGTACCTCTCATCGTAGTTGAAGCAGCTTTCGTCCTTGTGTTTCTGATCCATCTCCGTCTGTGTGAGCCTCACAACCCCTCGAGTTGGAAGCCTGGTTCCCTACTGGCCGCCTAGTGAAGCTGCTACTGCCTTCGACACTGCTGCTCAAAGCGCTGCCACCTCTCCAGCCACCTCGTCGACTCCAACACTCTTGCCAGCTGCCTTCTGGAACTACGTTGCGTCGTGCCTCTCTTTCAGCTTGCCAACTCTTCCTCCTTGCATACTGCCAATCAGAAGGCCACCCGCAAGGAACAAGGTTCGAACACCATCAACGTTGCACCTAACTCCAACCTCAACCCTGTAAGACTTAAACCAACCAGAGTCTCCTCCGGGATACCCTATGCATGTTTCCTAGCCTTATGAACTCTAATCGAAACTCACCACGATACCGGATATCTCAGCTTAGCTAGCTGTTCTGGCGCCCATCCCTCTAGCTTCCCAACTGGTACTACAACTCTTCCTTAAATAGAGGCCATGTGATCAACATCTTTGCTTCTGCATATGACCTCTTCATGAACTCCCACAATGGGAGGGCATCTCCCTCTAAATAGAAAGACGTTAGATGCGCCTTCCTCTCCTCTATGGTGGGATGATATTTAAACCACATGTCTGCAGCATAAATCCATAATCTGACATCCTCCAAACCGTTGAATTTTGGGAAATAAATGTTCAAGGTTTAGCTCTAAAAACAAGTTCATCCCCACCCTCATACATAGAGTTATAACCGTCATACTTGCCAATGTCGTGATGGCCCCAAAGACCTTCATATCTACTATCGCAGTCTTGCCTCCTCATAGGCTGACTACCGAAGCCCCAACCATCCTTCCCTTCATGCATTCCTCCATTCCCAGCTAAGGATCCTTGACCCACTACCTATTGTCTGCCCGAGAGGTGCCGGTCAGCTTTTGGTGTTGTCAGAGGCGGGTACATAGTATCAAAACTGCACTTCGATACCCTTCCACTAGTCCATTCGGTCCTTACCACCCTAGCTTCAAGTCGATTTGGGTTCTTCTGATTTGACTTCGGCTCGAACAAGCCCGATTTGGTTCAACCTTGTCGGGTCTGTCCAATCCCAGTCTGCCCTCTTCAGTAAGCTCTACTTCCACCCATGCCCATCAAGTTAGGTGGTAGTCTCATCCCAGCGACCCACTTCTTGGGTCAAACTCGGCCCACTCCTTGCTCTTATCTGCTAGGCTCATCTCTTTCGCACTCTGGTCCCAATCGACCCGCATGTAACTCGGCCCATGTCCACCCAAGATCTAATCTTCCTTCCTAGCTTATGGGCCTAGTGGCCCAAAGCCAATCTTCAAGCCCACCGAGTTGTAGCCTGACATCTTGGCCTTTTCACGCAGCACGCGATCTCCTAGCCCGCACACACCATCCCTCTCGAAGAAAGGGTTTCGTTGTGCGCACCATGCGGTCCTGGTCGAAGCCTTTTCACCATGGCCGGCGCAATCCTTGCCTTCGACACCGTCTCCGTCGTCTTTTCCGGCATCGCAAATAGCCCCTACGATGCCACTGTAAGAAACCTCGTATTTAGGCGTCTTTTGTCTAGGGTTCTGAGATCACGATTGATAGAGATAATTGAGGATTAGGGATAAATTAGGGATTGAGAATGGGGAATTTGAGAAGAGAGGGGTCGAAGAGGGAGGAAATCGGTTGGCATGGGGGTGGCCGACGACGAGCTTAAGGGGGTGAGGGGGAGGGCTCGACCTAAATAGACAGAGGAAAGAGAGATTAGGGTTTGGGGAATTCTGTTTTGTATTTGCTTAATGAGAAAATACCCACTAATTACATAATATATAACCCGAATAATTTTCACCGACTACCTCAACTAATACCTCCTAACATAAATAACCAAATAATTACAAATATGCCCAAGAATCACCAAATAACATCTAAAATCACCAAATTATAAATAAAACGACAAACAAGTCCAAATACCAAAATCATCCAAAAAGTGCGTTTCTAACACCAGCATCAGCATGCATGGAGTGTTGTAGTAGGATGTCACTGAGAGGACATGTTAATAGTTTAGGGATATATTTGTAATGTTTTTTTTATTTCATGTACTAATTACAAATCCTGTGTTTGTAAACAACAAACAATGTATGAATCCCTGAATCGCTATTCGTCGCCCTAAAATTTAAATTTTTTCGCCCTAAAACATACCAAATTAACATTCTTACCCCTGTCCCAATTTCAACCTAAACCCTAAACAAAAAAATCTTTTAGCCCCCTGCCCAGCGGTCGGCGAGCCAAGGTCCTCCTTCCTCTGACCACTGTTGCCGTTGCCGGATTCTTATCTCCGGCGCTGCCCAGCTCAACTCGACTATCGCTGATGGTTTTTTTCTGTTGTCGGTGTCTGAGTTCCTCCCAAGCAAACGGAAGAAGAACGAAGAAGGCTACACTGCACCTTCTGTCGGCGCCGAGCAAGAGGAAGAAGGACACGAAGATTGTAATTCTAATTAAAGAAATGGTGACGCCATCTGCCTAGGGACTATAAGTTTTGTCCATTTCTGGCTTTGCCGTTGTTCTTCCAAAGGCAAGGACCGGGGACCCCTGCTTCAAGAAGAGGCTAGTTGATGATAGATTTTTGGAAAGTAGATTTATGTGAGCTTGGAATGCAATTTCAACTTTACCATCTTTTATTTGATGATAGATTTTTAACAGGTTTTTGAAGATGGGTGGAAAGATGTAACCTGGGTGTCTACATCGAGAGTTGGTTAAATGGTTACAGGGATGAACTCATATTCTATTGTATCTGATATTGATGATTACTAACTATATGTGGAAGAATTTATTCAATTGAAAAAATAATTATAATTAAAAAAATATTATGAATTATATTGTTTTTTCTTTGATTATATTTTGTTATTTGGTGTAATATAGGAGTTTGTTTTGGGTTTAAGTGTTTAGAAGATAAATAAATGAACTAAGGACATTAAAATAAATTTAACATAATTAGAACGACGAATAAGAAATTTTAGAGCGACCAATATCAATACCCTCTCATTTTAATTGATAAAACCTCCCCGGCCGCCTCATTTCCTCCCATCTTTCTGAAATATTTGAGACCCCGTTGAGCTTCCAAACATACATCAGAAAGACAAGCTAGGAAGAGCACGAGGATCCCTGTGGCTGCGTGAGGCGGAGATGACCATCAGCGGCGGCGGTGGTGTTGGTACTGTTGCTGGGATGGAGGAGGAAGTCTGCAAACCAGTTGGCAGAGTGTTTGGGCACACGCATCATCCCATTCTGATAATCAACATAGTGAAGCCCAAACCTAACCGCGTAGCCATTACACCACTCGTAGTTGTCAAGAAACGACCACGCAAAATACCCTCTTACGTTTGCCCCGTCCTCGCTGCACGAATAAAAAACCCAGAAACACCAAACGAACAGCGAAAACAGAGCAGAGCTGGATTCAGTGAAATGAACGAAACACACAAAATATTGGTATGTCAATGTTGCTAGCTAGCCATTCTACACTTACTTGATGGCTTTCTGAAGTTGCAGAAGATGGGTCTTGATGTATTGTGTTCGCTTAGGATCATGGAGGGATTCTTCCACTGTAATTCCTTCTGCCTCTTCGTCAAGCCCTGCAGCCAGAAAGTTTATTTATATTCATCCAATTTGACATCTGGATTGACATCTCCATGCTTCTGTGATGTGAATTTGCAGTACCATTTTCGGTTATATACATAGGTGGATTGTTGTACTTGTGTTTGACATGGTTCATAACGTCTCGAATTCCTTCTGGATACACATTCAGCCAAAACAATGCACCCTGCATTCCACAAATTCTCTTCAATACCATCAAATCATAGTTACTTCAATTTTTTTTAAGAAAATTGTAACCACACAACTAACAATCGTACTCACGTGAGGTCCAATCGGAATACCATCTTTCTCCGCTGCAATTTTTGAGAAGGAAGACGTTTGTTAACATCGAATTGAAATGCGAGAGACTGAGTATTGATACCAAATACTTACACTTCCATTCGGTAAGGGAATCCGTCTGATACCTAAGCCTATTTTGGTCGGCCATCTTGCTTTCTATAGCATAAAATGAAGAATAGTAGTTAACCCCAACAAAATCATAGGATCCAATCAAGCTCAACGATTGTTCGTCGGTGAACTTTGGCAGTCTCTCCCCAACGTTAGCTTCCATGGACTTGGGATACCTCCCGTAGGTTATGGGTTCCATATGCCTTTTGCCAACAAATGCAAAATGAGAACACAAGGAAACTGAGATAATTAAAGTTAAATCAGAAATGGACTCACGCTCACTCACCAGCCAAAGACGAAATCGACAGCTCTTTCTGCCGCCGCCTTATCGACTGTGGAGTTGGAGTAAGGCAACATCCAGAAACAATTCAGCACTATCCCGATCTCCCCATTCTGGCGCTTCTGAAATTTTTGCCGGTAAAGGTTGACGGCAGAGGCATGAGAAAGGAGGACGTGATGGGAAACAATGTAAGGTTCAGTAGCAGAGTCTCCGGCCTGGCAGGCCGGGTCGACCCAGTCGGAGCATCGACCCGGGGCGAAAATCCCCTGTTCGTATCCGAAGATGCTGATCGTCCATGGCTCGTTGATTGTGATCCACTTCTTCACTTTCCCACCGTACTCTCTGAAACACAGCTCGGCGAATTCTTTGTAATCGTCACTGGCCACGAAAAATGTATACAAGGCAATGTGTTGGTAAATGTCACATGTACTGATCAATGATGAATGATCATACTCTTACTAACACATTCTTGCAAGAATTAGTGTTTGTTTTTTCACTTCACGTACACAATGCGCGGGCTTAAGAAGCCACCGTACTCTTCTTCCAGAGCTTGGGGAAGATCAAAGTGATAGATTGTTACAAAAGGCTCAATACCTGCATTCATCACTAGATATTGTTAGCTCTTACAGTCATAATTTTCGGAAATTACGACTTTGATAGAGAGAAGTGTTACGAACCGTTTGAAAGAAGCTCGTCGATAAGGTTGTGATAGAACATGATCCCTTTCTCATTCACTCCTCCACTAATCCTTCCAGCTGTGGAAATAATAAAAATAATTTGAAAACTTTTATTAGCAATATGGTGGCAGGGAAACTTTGATGAATACTGAGAGCAAAATGAGAATGGAAAACAGGGGAAACAGAGTAATTACTTATCTACATACTTGGTAATATTCTAGACCATGAGATGGAGATTCTGAATCCGTTCATATTCACATCCTTTATGAGTTTGATGTCTTCCTGGTACGATGGATGGATGGTCATGCCAAAGTTGTTAATTGGGTATTTAACTTATAATGATTAATTAACTAGAATTACCTTATAGCGATAATAGAAATCCACTCCTCTGTCGCCATTGTTGCCGTCATCTATCCTTCCTGTCCTTGGCCAATTGCCAACAAAAGATAGTGACAGTAATTAAATAGGAGAAATTAATCGAGTGGTTAGTTACTTAATTACACAGAGATTAATAAAGTACGTACCTGGGTATTTGTTAGTGAAAACATCCCAGATACTTGGGCCCCTCCCGTCAACATTTGCTGCTCCTTCGTACTGGTAGGCACTTGAGCCAGCTCCGAAGACGAAGCCCGCCGGGAAACTGCTGCGGTTGACATTCCCATCTTCCTCCGCCGATACCGGGAAATGCCGGTGACAATGATTGGAAGGAATGATGGCTAATAGGAGGACCAAGCGGCCCAAAACAAGGCCAAGACGGCGGCCGGCGGCGGCCGGAGGAAGTAGTAGTAGTTGTTCCATTTTGGGGGAGTGCAGCTGTGCAACCACCACTTGGAGAAGCAAGATGATGGATTGCAGTTTAGTAGGGCCGTTCCTTTCTTTTTCATCTGACATGCATATGCTTCATTATTAGTTAGTTCACTTTTAAATTCCGATACGTGGACGCCATGTGAAAGATTTTTTTTAGGGTAAATACAATTTAATATCCAAACCTTTTATTTTAAACAATATAATAGCCAAACCTTTTCGAAAACAATTTAATATCCAAATCATCAACTTTCCGTCCGTTTGACCATTAGTTGACACTTCATCAAGTTCGAAGTACGACACTTCATCAATATCCATCGATATCTTCTCTGAAAAACCACCAACATATCGTCGTTCCAAACCCGAGAAGTCCATGACTCCGTCATGATGGTATAGAATATCTAAATATTTAGTCATCTGCAATGCCAAAACAAGAAAACAAAGCTGTATTGTGACAATTTCCCCTAAACAAAGCTTTTTTGAAGTGTCAACTAACGGTCAAACGGACGGAAAGTACTTGACGATTTGGATATTAGATTGTTTTCGAAAAAGTTTGACTATTATATTGTTTAAAATGAAAGATTTGGATATTAAATTGTATTTACCCTTTTTTTACTACTACATCACTACTATTGTTTACTATGTTGTAATATCTTTTAGATATTAAGATACAAATTATAAGTAATTAATTATATTGGACTTGGAGTCACATTATCGTTACTTTTCTTTATAATTGTTCGACGGACTAATGAAGTAACGGATACAATTATCGCCCTAACTTTGGATATTGATCGCAATGACGGAAATCGCAATGACGGAAATGGCAGGATAAAAACTTCCACCCATGGGATTGAGAATATATACGTGATAATTAAACGGAAAAAAGAATATATATGTGATATCAAATTGAAGATGGTTGGCAATCCGTCAGGATAAAAACTTCCACGCATGGGATTGAGAATATATACGTGATAATTAAACGGAAAAAAGAATATATATGTGATATCAAATTGAAGATGGTTGGCAAAAAAAAAAAATATATATTGAAGATTGGGCTGGAGTTGTATTTCACCCCAAAACCCACCTTATTATCATCTTTACAAAACTATGTGAATAATTTTATGATGGCTAAATTGTAAGTTTAGTCACTTGAATTACTAGTAAATCTTACGTTAGCCACTAGAATTACTTTATTCCATTCGTAGTTATTTAAATTGGGTTAACAGTCCAAGTTTGGTCACTGGCCGTTAGTCTCCGTTAACTTTTGATGATGTGGCGGTCAACTTATCGTTGACCGTTAAGTGAGTGACGTGGCAATTAAAAAATAAATAATTTAATTTTAAAAAAAAATCACCTCATTACTACAATAATTTTCACCTCATTTTCAAAATGATTGGAGGAAAATAAAGTTTTTTCCCCTCATTTTGACATGTTACTGAAAGGTGTCTACGTGAAAGAAGAAATTATACTAGTGTCGTTTGCTTCATGGAATTGAAAATGAGACTTTTGTAATTTAAAAATCCAAGGATTTATCAAGTATTTGAGTCATTATAGATTTGTAACAATCCTTTGTTTGTTGAGATGTTTTATCGTAAATTTAGGGGTTGGTATTTAGAACTTAAAGTCCAAAATTATCATACTATCCTTCTTCTATGTGTTTGTCATGTTTAAGATATGTACACAAAACAAGGACAATCCATACTAATTAGCATAATGTTGCCACAAGGACAATAACAATAAACGGGAAAAATTACGTTCAACTTTTAACGTAACATATATCGGTTACCAATTCTTTGTCCTCATTTTCAAAAATAACATACAGGAACATATATTAGATACGGGGAACAAAGTATTACACGTTCCATGACAATGTCAAAGGAAACTAGAACACAAGAAAGGATATAAAAAATCTAACTCATATTTACACATTAATTGATTATTTATATTATGTCTGATCTCTCTCGTGTGAAGAGCGGATCGACATCCTCCAATGACAAGCTATTTTTGCCGGCAATAAAAGAATCCACAAAATTCTCATATGAACTCGACAAAGAAACAAGCAGGATTAGGGCAACATGTTTGTAATAAATCTAAACATTTATATTGCACAAATCCAAAAAAATAGAATTAACTTGTTCCAGATGTTCCCTCAAAGGCATACCTTCTTGCATCCTCAAGCTGAACAACTGTTGCTTGAGATGCAGCTTGTTGGTTAGAGACTTAGTTATGTACAAACTCTCTAGCTTCAACCACAAGCCCGTGGCAGTCTTCCCAGCAACGACTTTAATGATGACGTCATTAGACAGCGATTGTATGATGGTCGAGTGGGCCTTCTCCTCCAGGGTATTCCACTCATCGTCATCGACCGCTGCCTTCTTCTGTTTCGCAGACAGTGGCACCCCACAGCCCTTGTTGTTTCAATAAAGCCTGCATCTTGATGTGCCATATAGCGAAACTTTTCTTCCCCGTGAACTTCTCGATCTTCATGTTTACCGACATCATTCTTCAGAATCGAAACCCTAGCCTGATTTCCAACACGACGCTCTAATACACTTGTCACAACTATTTTCTGTGGATCGGGAAATCAGAGGATTCGACAAAGCAAGAAATAACGAAAACAAAAAGCACACGAAACACGATTTACGTGGTTCACTAACACAATGTGTGTTAGCTAGTCCACGGACATGAGAGAGCGAGTTTCACTATATTTCGAGGAGATACAAATTACAGGCGAGTATGAGAAGTACTTTTAATACTTCTCCTAGATCTAATCCTAATCCAATCTCGTAAAGGAAAAGCGGTTACAACCGGGCTCAGAACCCGCACCCAAATAACATTGAGCACATACACAGCGAGACCCCCGTGACTTCCAGTCATAGTGGTTGATAGTCTGATTCAAGTCACATCAACAGAGGGAGACATGTGGGTTACTTTTCTCTTTCTCTTTCTCGGTTTGGAACTCGAAAACTCGGTTCAGTCGACAAGATCTTGATTTCCGAATTAGAACAATTTTCCTTCCGAATTCGAACTGAACAACAATATTTCATGTTCGATTCGGACAAATCTCGGTTCGGTTCGAATTGGGTTTACCGAACCGGATTCCCACCCTTCATTGTCGTCATGATAAAGATCAGTTGTCGCGCGCGAAAGAAGGTAAGAATCGCGTGGGGGATATGTGGGTTGGAATTTATGCTCCTTTATCAATTCTAGAGTTCGATTCGATGACAATGCAAAATTGTGAGTTCTGAAATCTGATAAGGTTTAGATGAACCCAAAGTGTTTGAATTATGCGTAGTAATTTGTTTCCTATTTTTCTATTTGTACATCCTATTTTTCTAGTTCATAAATCTCTTTGCTCCGGGACCTTCTGGCTCGAGAGTGGGAAATTTTCATATACCACGTCTACAGAGAAGGCACTGTTTGTTTGTGCTGATTTTCTGCCCAATCGGGGCCATAATTTTCCCATAGGTCTCCTTTGTATTACTAGTAATGAGCATGGTTTAAGTCGTTGGCTATTGTATGATTGATTGATTGTCAGAGAATTTCACAGATGAAATTGATTATGGATGAAAGTTAGGATGGTAGATTGCACTTACATCCGGTTATAATAAACTTGTGAATGATTGAGGTTTTGTTTGTCTTGACTCTTGAATCTTGATATAAATCCAAACTCACCTGCATGCGGCAAACACGAATAGGACACGTGAAAGTAGTTGAAGATACCAGCCTACCAACCAAGAAGTAGTTGAGATTAATTAACGAAAAGAATAGGCAGGGCATCGATCTTACCCTTAACTTTTTATTTCTTGGGCGGCATCCGTAGAATAGCTGGCCCCTCTGACTCTGAGCTATTTCAAAATCCCTCGCTAAGTCACTATCCTCTTTTTTGTTCCAAGTTTGTAACTGTTATTTTTTTAACCATTTTTATTCGGTAAGATCAGCAAAATTTCAGAGTCGGGTAATGAACGGGTTTGTCTAAATCATACACATCACTGCCTTCAAATATTCAAATCAATACCCGTCACATACTCATGCAGGGAAGGTTTTGCAAATCCATCCTCCATATTCGTGGGTTTCGGGAACCCATGGGTAAATACCCGCCCCGTACATCCAACATTATAAAACCTAAAATTTTATATGTACATTTTCAATTATAACATTAAACGCACCTACTATATCATGAAGTCGACAAAGAGACAATCATTCTTAATACGGTTTAAAGCACCTTATCCTAAAACATCCATTATATATCCATAAGATAGAATGCAATATAATCCAAATCATTATTATCTTACTATTATACATCTACTAAATAATAACTAACTAACATAATCTTGTTAATACGAGGAAAAAATGAAAGAGTGAATGGAGAATTGAAAAAATTAGGTTCTGATTTACGTGGCCACCCATTTACATTTCTACTATTTATTTTCTCGAGTTACCCTCACTATTATTGGTATGTTATAATTTAATCAATGTATTTTTTTGGCTTAATTGCAAGATTGGTCACTCGAATTGCTATAAAATTTCACGTTTGCCACTCAAATTAATTTATTCCATTTATAGTCACTCGAATTAGTTGAACAGTTCAAGTTCGGTCACTCTCCGTTAACCTCCGTTAACTTTGACTGACGTGGCGGTCAACTCTGACCGTTGACCGTTAAATGTGTGACGTGGCAAATAAAAAATAATTAAAAAATTAAATTTTTAGAAATTACACATCATTATAAAAAAGATTATAATTATAAAAAATGAAAAAAGAAATTATCGCAAAAACTTAAACTGCCGCTCCGACCACTCTGTTTACAGATCGGACTTCCAACGTCACCGAATTGGCCGGCGGCATTGGCAGACAACCTTCTCGTTCCAATTCCTTGAAAGTGAACTTCCTTGGCCCTGCCCCTTCCCTTAAGATCTCATCCATTAGTCGCTGAATCGTCGAAACGTTCCCTGCAATATCGTCCTCAAAATCAACACCTAATTAAACTAATCAATTATCAATCCATTGAAGGAAGAAAAAAAATTTGAAAAGAAAGAAAAAAAAATGGAAATCGTTACCGTTCGTCTTTGACGGCGAGATTGAGCAGCGCGAGCAAGGCGGCCTCGTGGCAGTCGGCGGAGTCGCGCACCCGGAGCATGGAGACGAGGTGCGGAACGGCGTGGGCGAGCAGGCGGCGGCACCGCTGCGAGGTCTTGGCGAGGCGGCGGATTTCCCTCGCCGCCTCGACCTTGGACTCCGGATTCTCGGATTTGACGAGGTGGAGCGCTCGGGAGATTGCAGAGGAGGAAGGGGAAGCGGCAGCAGCCAATCCGCGCAGCGTCGAATCGGAGTACTCCGGAGAGGAAGGGGAGAAGCTCGGGCAACTCTCTAGCGACGATGAAGAGGAATCCATCGCTGCCGCTTAGAGTTGAGCAATTGCGGCGGCCGGAAAGAGAGGCGGAGGAGGGCGTGTGGTGGGGAAGGTGTTAAAGCGGCAGTTTAAGTTTTTGCGATAATTTCTTTTTTCATTTTTTATAATTATAATCTTTTTTATAATGATGTGTAATTTCTAAAAATTTAATTTAATTTTTTAATTATTTTTTATTTGCCACGTCACACATTTAACGGTCAACGGTCAGAGTTGACCGCCACGTCAGTCAAAGTTAACGGAGGTTAACGGAGAGTGACCGAACTTGAACTGTTCAACTAATTCGAGTGACTATAAATGGAATAAATTAATTTGATTGGCAAACGTGAAATTTTATAGCAATTCGAGTGACCAATCTTGCAATTAAGCCTATTTTTTTATATGTGAAGAAATGCTCCTGATGTAGCGGGTATGAGTATGGGTATGTGTCGGGGAGGCTAAACCAATACATGCCCCATACCCATCAAATATTTTGCGAGTTTTACCCATACCCGCCTCATAATCAATCAAAGCGGGAATACTTCGTGTTGATTGGATTGGAGACGATCGAATATTCAGTTCACGATTATGAGTTTGATTGTCCTCCCTAGTCACATCCAAAATTTATTCACTTTATGTCATATCATTGGATCGAAAAAACCATAATGGGAAATAGCACCAAACTAACAAAACAAACTGAAGGATGTGTCCTTTCTCACTCTCTGTTACTCCAATCGTTCTCTGGGAACCATCTATCTATATCTATATCTATCTATCTATCTATCTATACTAAATATTATGGCTATTCAAAAATAACTTCTTGCCACATAAGCACTTGGTGAATGCACAAGTTGCCAAGGTGGACAATTTTTTTACAAACAAAAAACTATTTATTGATCTATTTATGAAGCTATCTCTCTTCTTTTAATAATTCTACTCATTTTTACTAAAATTAAAATAAGTTAATTTTTTTATGAAACATTAAAACAAACAAACACATACATAAGTAATCATCTTTTTTTCAATTAAACAAACTATAAAGATGGAAACAGAGGGTGATATATCGTATTTGTTTAACCCAAGCTGATTAAATATGATTAAGTAAATTTTCTACTCATTTTTACTAAAATTTAATAATAAGTTATATTTTGATGAAGCAAAAAACACACACACACACACATAAATAATAATATTTTCAATTAAACAAAATATTAACGATGGTCTAAGAGAAAATAAGCGTTTGATAATTAATCGATTTTGAGAAATGATAGATATGACTATATGTTTTTTTGCTATCAAACACTCACTTCTTTCTAATGTATATACGTATCAAATAAAACAAGTATAAATTTTATAGCAAAATGTTTGAATATAAACTTGACAGAGCAATAATTGTTATTTTTTTAAAAAACTTCATATTTATTCTGATTAAATAAAAATATATTAATTATTAATGCAAACTTTTAATTTATTTATGTCCCTTTTCCCATTTTGATTGTCTCACTAGAAATAAAATCCAACTTTGAAAATAAGAAATCAAGAAAATATGTCAACCACAATAAAAATAAACAAAACCCTCTTATTAGTTGCTAATTTTTTTGAGATTTCTAACATTTGTATTCTCATAATTATAGAGAAGGAAATGGTAATGCATATGATTTTTTTTTCTTTGTATGAGAATAGGATGCAGGAGTTACACGAGGCAACGATTAGATGACAAAATTTTGAGCAGTTGTAACATATTTTTGCCTGTTAACGAAAAAGTTCATCTGATCATTGTGAAGATGAGGTGAACCAAGCCGAGGGTTGTCGATTGCTCCCTCTTCCTCCTTGATCTGAAGCTGGCAACTGGTCTCACTTTCAAAGCGATACGTTATTGTTTGCGGTTGACTGGCCGAGTTATACTCTTCTTCCCATTTTTTTTCTTAATTTCCTCCAAATTATAACTGATGGATGGTAAATTTTCCCACTCTCGATATGTGAATGTATTTCCTTTTTTTTTTTCAAGAAGAAGGGTCGTCATATACTTTTATTTAAATATATAAAATATAATTAGAAGGGTTCATTGGTTGGACTTAGGGCATACCTCATTTGATTGAATAATTGATCGTTTTTCTTGAATGCCTATTGCAGCCCGATTTCTTGAATGTTGAAATAGAAAGAAGAGTTTGTGATGGTTGTTTATTATATTTTATGTTCATGATTGACATGCTACTAGCTAGCAATACAATGATGATCTGTTTAGTAATTAGTAGGTAGCAAAGAGGTTATAAGTAGAAGGGAACATAATTGGGGTTTTATAAAGGTCGCGAAGAAGAAAGAAAATGATAATGGTGGTTTCTCGGTTGTCTATTTCGATTTTTTTTAATTTTTACATGTTTGCGGTGACATTTGTTGGTTTCATTAAGGTGAATTTTTTCGCATTGAATCCCTAACTAAAGCTTGATTTTGACATGATTGTTTTCTTATAAACTTTTAATTGGATAGATGCATATATTCAGTTCACAAATGAGGAATTTGAATGATAAAATGAGTTGAGTTGTATTGAAGACTGCTCCTTTCATTATTTTTCTATGTTGTTATTAGGTAAAAATCACAATTCTTTTTTGCAGGAGATATGTAGCTCTCTACAAAATATAAATTGTATTTAAGTATATGCAGTTTAATTTGCTAAAAATATTGCTTTAATAAGTTTGTGACAGCTGATAGTTTTGTTTGTGGTTGGTTTTCTAGAATATTTCAAAGGTAATTAAACGACTACGTGGAAGATTGATGGACTTGGATACTAATGAGTTTCCTCATTATTCCAAAGTTGTATGTGTAAGTGATAATACACGATATTCATGGGATTTAGATCGGAATATTCTCTATTATCGTATACCGACATATGAGAAGGGAGAGAAAATAAAAAGCTCTTTGCTTATTTTTTTATTAATTGAAGCATATTTTCTTATTCTAACTGTTGGGGGTATTACCCAGCGAGCTAGAGGACAAAGCCCAAAAGAATAAAGTACCAAGAGCCAGGTGGCGGCCAACCGGCTGGTGGACCACGGCCAGGGGCGCCTGTCAGGTGTCAGGAGCCTGACAGGGCGGTTAGCTGTCACATAGAGCATCAAAAGCCAGGTGGCAATCAACTGGATGGTGGACCACGGCCTGCGGGCGCCTGTCGTGTGTCAGGAGCCTGGCAGGGCTGTGGAAGGCCAGTCAGGTGTCAGGAATCTGTCAGGGCGGTTAGCTGTCTAGGGGCGCAGAGCATTAAATGAGGGAAGTGACGTGGCGGAGATCAACATCGGGTTCGGTGAGTATAAATAGGGGCAGACGATAGCATTTACGCAGGTTGGCTTCTCTCACTAAAATACTCCCAAATACTTATCTCTCTAGATAGGGGCGCTGACTTGAGCTTCGGAGTGCTAACGGGCCAACAAAGGCCCTTAGGCGCTTGTGGGTGTAGGTTCCAGACGCTCGGGTGGCAGAAGAGTGGAAAGGTGAAGGATTATCGTTCGGGGGTATCGAGGCACAAACAATTGGCGCGCCAGGAAGGGGGCGGAGGCGCACGAAAACGGTAGGCGCATGGAAAACATGAATGAAGGGAACGATGGAGAAGGCAATTCCAGGTCGGGGAACTCGGATCACGAAGGAGGCGGGCGTCAACTGAGTCAAGAAAGGAGCATGAATGGGGAGGGACAAGGAAGCCCTGGGCGCCTATCCGCCGATGATGGCGAGTCTTTGACGAAAAGAGAGGTGTTTCGAATCATAGCCGACCAAGATCGGGCCATAGCGGCGCTTAAGAGGGAGTTGGAAGGGGAGCGAAGCGAAGATGTGATAATGTACAGCCCAGGGGTGAGAAAGCGGGAAAGAATGGGGGAAGATTCGGAGTCTCTGCAATACGGACCGCCGTATGCCTCCGAGCAGGGGCATGACGCGAATGGGCGTCCACGAGAGGGGAGGCTAAATGTCGAGCGGGCGCAAACAGGCCCGGAGGACGTATGGGCGCCTAGGCGGATTGCTCGAAGGTTTGGTGTTCGGCAGCCTCTGGCGCGGCGCATCCTAATGGAGCCAGCGGGAACTACGATCCCCCCGTTGCCCAGTTATGATGGGGTGGCCGACCCGGAGGACCACCTGAATAGCTACTTTACTAAGATGCAGCTCTACAACAGCTCTGACGCCACATTGTGCAAGGTGTTTCCATCCACATTCGCAGGCGTAGTCCTGGATTGGTACCACCAAATCGAGGAGGGGCGCATAGAATGTTTCGAAGAATTTGCTGAGTTGTTTTTTTCCAAGTTTGCAAGCCGAAAGCGTCGGACGTTGACCATAGGGGCGTTGTTTAAAGTCAAACAGAGGGAGGGTGAGGCGCTCAGAGAATTTTATGATCGATGGATTTCGGTTGCCATGGCGGTCAAAGATGTGCAACCAGCAGTGTTAGGGGTCTGCTTGGATGCCTGCACCTCAAGCGAAGAGCTGTGCCGGGTCCTGTCCAAGCGAGACGTGGTATCCACCGAAGACCTTGACCGAAGAGTACAAAAGGTGATTATGTTGGAAGAAACTCTGGCGGCGCGAAGAGCTGAGAAGAGGCGCCTAAAAGGTGATGAAGGAGAGGTGAGGCAGGCGCCCAGGCCTGGTCCCGGAAATTTCGTCCCCCCAAGGAGACCAGAGGCGCCACGTCTGGTGCCGAGGAGTGCTGCAAATTTTACAGAGTACAATGATACCCTCAAGAATGTGCTACAATATGTGAAGGATAGGGGCTACCATATAAGATGGCCAGGACCCATGCGCGGCCAGCCTAACGAAAAGAATCTTGACAGATATTGTGACTTCCATCGCGACAAGGGGCATCACACGGCCGATTGTTACCAACTGAAGTCCGAACTACAAACTTTAGCTGACAAGGGCATGCTCAACGACTTCGTCAGAAGGATGGAAGACAGGACGCATCGCACCTATGTGGCGAGGCAGGTGCCGGAACAGAGGAGGACAACTGAAGAACCAAGAACCCAAACCGTGGTGCCGCCCACGGTCAGAGAAGCGCCCAAAGAACCAGAAACTGAGCCGGCGCCCATTATTCCGCCACCTCCGTTTGAGGTAGATCAAGAGGGAGAACCTAGCCGAGTAAGGCTTACAGTAGAGTCCATAACGGGTACTCTTGACTTGAGAGAGAAGTTGGAGAGGTCTAGGCGCCTGCGAGCTGCTTCGCTTGAAGCCAGAGAAGCCGTGCACATCCACTTTAATCAGGAACCGGATGAGGCGTGCCAAGTCCCATCGGAAGAGGCTCTTGAGATACAAGGAGTGATAGCCGGATGTAAAGTGAAGAGAATGTTGGTAGACACGGGCAGCTCTATGGATGTCCTCTTCAAAAGCACCTTCGAACGAATGCAGCTGGCACCTGAGTTGGTGCGTCCCTCAAATTCGGTGTTGGTCGGATTTTCGGGGGCACCCGCTCAAGTCATCGGGCGTGTACGCCTCCCTGTGACTCTGGGGGACGAAGCGCATTGTGTAACGCATGCGGTGGAGTTTGGCATCGTTGACTGTCCCTCGCCATACAATGTGATACTTGGCCGACCTCTTTTGGCACAATTCAATGGGGTGGCCTCGACGTGCCATCAGACGCTGAAGTTTGTCGCTCCTCAAGGTGTAGGCGTCTCGCGAGGAAGGAATGTCCCGCGATATGCAAGAGAAGAGGACTCAAAGAATCGGGGTCGGAAGCATAGACTGAATATCGTAGACATCAGTCCGGAGGAGGCGCCCCGGGCAGAGCCAGTAGACGATGAGATGGCTGTGATATTGGACGAGGAGCGCCCAGACCAGATAATACGAATATCATCACAGGCGCCAGAGGCTATGAGAGCGCCCTTAATCGAATTACTGAGAGAATTCGGAGAACTGTTTGCGTGGAGCGCTCGGGATATGCCCGGAGTGTCCCCCAAAGTTGCGGCGCATAGGCTGGCAGTGGAAGAAGGTAAAAGGCCGGTGCAACAAAAGCGACGGAACTTGACCCCCGAGAAGGAAGAGGCGCTCCGACATGAGGTCGACAGGTTGCGAGAAGCGGGGTTTGTGGAGGAAGCAAGGTACATTACGTGGCTCTCCAATGTGGTGTTTGTCCCAAAGCCGTCGGGAGATTGGAGAATGTGCGTGGACTTTACTAACCTCAACCGGGCGTGCCCGACGGACGCTTACCCTATGCCACGCATCGACTTGCTGGTAGATGCGACGGCGTATCACGAAGCGCTCAGCTTCCTGGACATGTTTTCAGGCTACCATCAGATCCCAATGGTGGAGGAGGACCGGGCGAAAACGGCCTTCATGACACCTTTTGGCAACTTCTGCTATCGTGTCATGGCATTTGGGTTAAAAAATGCAGGCGCCACCTACCAACGTATGGTAAACCAAGTCTTCCGCGAGCAGATAGGGAGAAACGTGGAAGCATATGTGGATGATTTGATAGTAAAGAGCAAGAGGCGCCAAGATCATATCCTAGACCTCCGGGAAACTTTCGAGACGATGCGCCGATTCAATTTGAGGCTTAACCCCAAAAAGTGTGTGTTCTTTGCAGAGGCGGGAAAATTCTTGGGTTTCATGATAACAAAAAGGGGAATTGAGGCTAATCCCAGGCAGGTGGAGGCCATCAAGAACTTGGCGCCCCCAAGAACGCCGAAAGAAGTGCAAGTGTTGACGGGAAGGCTAGCGGCGTTGGGACGGTTCATTCCGCGAGCCTCGGACAGGGGCGCCCCCTTTTTCAAGGTATTGAAAAAGGCTACCAAGTTTCGATGGACAGAAGAATGCAACAAGGCGTTCGAAGAGTTGAAAGGGCTACTCATAGCGCCTACGGTAATGACCGCGCCTAGAGCCAAGGAAGTGCTATACCTGTACATAGCGGTGTCCCACATCGCTGTGAGCGCTGTACTGATATCCAAAGACTCGATAACGAATGAAGAGCGACCGGTGTACTACGTCAGCCGCACCATGGTTGGCCATGAGACGCGGTATGCACCCATAGAGAAGGCGGCTTTGGCGGTAGTAATGGCCGCGAACAAGCTCAGACCTTATTTTCAGGCTCATAGCATCGTGGTGCTCACCAACCTGCCATTAAGAACGGTTCTTGGATCAATGGATGTGTCTGGGCGTCTGGTGAAGTGGGCCGTGCAATTAAGTGAGTTTGACATAAGTTACGCGCCCCGCCCAGCTGTTAAAGCTCAAGTGTTGGCAGACTTCATGGCCGAAGGTGTGGCTGACGGAGGGACGGCCATTGAAGAATACTGGCAAGTACATGTGGATGGAGCAGCAAGTCGGGCAGGCGCCGGGGCCGGCATGGTGCTCATTAGCCCTTTAGGCGCCCTTCATGAAATCGCGCTTCGTTTTGCGACCCTCAAAACGAACAATGCGGCTGAGTACGAGGCTGTTCTGGCCGGACTTCATTATGCAAGGGAGCTGGGCGCCCAAAGGGTTAACGTGAAAACTGACTCAGCGCTGGTGGTCAATCAGCTGAACGAAGTTTACGAAGTGAAAGAGGAGGCCCTATGCGCCTATGTGCAATCCGTGCGGAAGAGATGCGCTTGGTTTCGCGAGGTAACTTTTACGCATGTCCCGAGAGAGGAGAATGCTCATGCAGATGCTTTGTCTAAGTTAGCTACGGCTTTAGACTTCGAGGAGAGTCGGACGGTGATCGTGGCAAAAGAAGTCCCACACGAGGAAGTGGTAATGGCCTCCATCCAATCGGGAGTGCAAGAAGGGTGGATGGCACCAATTCGCCTCTTCCTAACGAAGGGAGTCATACCGGAGAACCCAAAGGACGCCTGGCGCCTTCGTCGGAAGGCAGCTCGATGCACCATCGTGGATGATGTGTTATACAAGAGATCACATTCCGGCGCCTATTTGAGATGCCTTACCGAGGCAGAGGGGTTAGAGGCGATCAACGAGGTGCACCAAGGAACGTGTGGCATGCATGCAGGCGCCCGCAGTCTGGAGAAAATTTTGCTCCGACAAGGATATTATTGGCCGACAATGCGAAGGGACGCAGGGAGACACGTGACATCATGCCACCAATGCCAAATCCATGCTAACGACATTCATCTCCCAGCGGCACCTATGCAGGGAAATGTGGGCGCCTGGCCCTTCGCTCAGTGGGGCATGGACCTGTTGGGACCATTTCCGAGGGCGCCTGGTCAGTACAAGTACTTAATTGTCGCGGTTGATTACTTCACCAAATGGATTGAAGCAGAGCCATTGGCCTCAATCACCGAGGCGCAAGTGCGGAAATTCACAAGGAAGAACATCTTTACGCGTTTTGGGCTCCCAGAATCCATCATCACTGACCATGGAAAGCAATTTGATTGCAAAAAGTTCATAGAGTTTTGCGATGAAAATGGGGTCGTGTTAAGGTTCTCTTCAGTGGCCTACCCTCAAGCCAACGGACAAGCCGAGGCAGCAAACAAGAGTATTTTGCACGGCTTACACACGAGATTGGCAGAAGCCAAGGGAAGATGGGTTGAAGAATTACCGAGTGTTCTATGGGCGCACAGGACTTCCTTCAAAGTAGCCACGGGTGAAACACCCTTCGCGCTAACTTATGGTAGCGAAGCGGTGTTGCCTGTCGAGATGCGTGTCCCAACTTTCAGGATGACCCATCGAAGTGAGTCTATGGAGGCCCAAGAGCGTATTGATGAGCTGGACTTATTGGACGAGCGCCGAGAGATGGCGGTGTTGCGATTGGAGGCAATGAAGGGTCAAGTGGCAAGGTACTACAACAAGAAGATGAAGGCGCACAACCTCATGAAAGGTAGCCTTGTCCTAAAGAGGGATTTCCGCCCAAAAGCGGCCGAAGGGAAGTTGGCTCCAAAATGGAAAGGGCCATACCGCATTCAAGAGGTCATTGGTCCAAGCACATTCAAGCTGGAACACCTATCAGGCAAGAAGGTCAAAAGGACGTGGAATGCACAGAATTTGCGCAAATATGAGGCGCCTGAAACGAAGACAAGAACCATGCAAGGAGCAGAGGAACAGGCGCCTGAAGATGAGTAGACATGCAAGACTAGTACATTTTATGGCGGAGTTGTGTTTTTTATGGCGGAGTTGTGTTTTTCTTGTGTGTTACGTTTTCCAAAGCGCCCAGTTTTGCGCCCGCCTTATCCCGTAAAGCGCCCTACTCGCGCCCTCTCCATGTAAAGCGCCCCAATTTTGCGCCCAAACTTTTTGGAATCGGATTAATTATTATACGTGAAAGCGGAATATCTAAAGAAGTAGTAACATAGCGCCCACCTCATTGCGCCCAATATAGCGCCCATACCATTTGCGCCCATACCGTGTTCTAAGTAATTCTGAGTAAAAGCGCCCCAAAATAGCGCCCGGCAAATCTAAGTATAACAAAGCGCCATGTTTCGCGCCCACCTTTTAAAAGCGCCCAAGCATTGCGCCCTCACAAGAAACGCGAAGATTGAAATATAAAGTGCAAGTTAAAATGGAAGCAAGGCCGATTGGCAAGGAAAAATTCTTATATAGCAAGGAACACAAGGACGGCATTACAAGATAAGAGAAGGTAAACGCCCAATGACCGCTAGTCTATTCAGCGCCTGAATTTGCATCCCCAGCACTGGGCGCCCTTGGAAAAGGAGAGGGGGGAGCAGATTGCTCGGGCGCCCCGCTTGTCCCGCGAGGCGTCTCCATCCCACCGATCACATACTCCGCCATCTCGGAGAGATCCCAAGTAAGGTCGGGGTGGTCCTTCTGCAGCTTCCCCCGCAAGATTTCAATGCCAGTCAGGATGGCATTAGCGCACATGGACTTCCCAGTCTCGGACTCCATCAAGTTGTCCAAAGATTGCCGAAGTTCGGAAATTTCTTTCCGGGCCTTCTTCAACGATTTCTCGCTGTCCTTATGGGCGTCCTTCAGCCTCTTCTTCTCCTCCTTGAGGATGTCGATTTCACTGGCCTGGGCGCCAGCTTCCTGCACCAGCGCATCCTTCTCGGCCTGCAGGGTGGCCAGTTTATTGCGCTCCTCGTCCAAGGCGCCTTGCAGACGCGACAACTCCATGGTCGCCGTCATCTGGGCGTCTTCACACTCTTTCGCAAACTGCTCGCGGCGTGCAGTTGCGTTATCTAAGTCCAACTTCAGCTGAGCAGCCGAAGAGGAAGCCTCGAGCGCCTCCCTTTTAGTCTCATTGAGGCGTCGGGCGCCCCTTTCAGCAAAAAGAAGGATCTGCAAACATTGGAAAAGGGTCAGAAAGTGGTGCAAAGTAATAAGTAAGAAGGATCTGAAAATACAAGTACGAAGTGGCATACCTTAGCGCCCACTTGGGCAAGTTCAGCAAAATGGTGATCACTAGTCACCTCGGATGGTATTTGCCAGGACTTGGCGGCCGCGATTGCCAAGCCCATGGCACACCCTCGGTCCACGGCGACCAGGGGGGAGCAGTTCATATTCACCCGTCCCACCTCGGTGCGCCTTGGCCGGAAGATGGGGGGGCGCCCATCGGCGCCAACGTAGCGCCCCTCCTCATTCAAGTGAATGCGGGCGTCCTCCACAGTCTCCGCCTCCACTTCCACCTCGTCGAAGGCGTCCTCCTCGCAGGCGTCCTCTTCGCCCACCTTCTTCTTTCCTCGGGCAGCTCTCTTGCTGGCCGAGGTTAGGGGGGAGCCCGCCCTCTTCCCCTTTCGGAGCAAAGGCTCCTCTTCTTCCTCCTCTTCAGCGGAGTTAACTTCCTTCTCCGCGGGGTCGGCATCAGGCGTCCCCTCGCCTTCTTCCGGGGCGGACGACGCCACACTCGCCGTGTGCGCCTGAGCGGTTCCACCCTTCACCGCCCTCTTCTTCACCTTCCTCTTCTTGGGGACGGCAGAAGGCGCCTCTGGTTGAAGAGGCGCCTCTGGCCGAGCCGGCGCCTCTTTCGGGGAAGATGCTGCAGCAGCCGCCTCCGCAGCCATTGCCGCCAGCCTGCTCTTCATGAGCTTGGCAATGCTCGAGTAGTCCGCCCCTGCATATGACAAAAGTAAGTTAGTACATAACGCAAACAAACGGATAAGGAAGCAGAACACCTAGACGCCTACACACCATTGTTATAATAAGCTTCAATAATGGGAGGACGATTCTCGGCGGGGCGTAAGTCAACAGGCTCCCCCTCGCAAATTAAGGAGGCGCCTGCTTTCTCAGACGCCGTCAAAACCACCGGCTTATTGAAGTCGTCAACATGGCCTAGCCCCCATTTCCTCATAAAGGCGCCCCCACTGGCAAAGAAGGAGTCTTGATATGCCTTCACGAAGAAGAACCCGTTGAACCAACTTCGGTTCAACTTAGGGCATTTCTGGACAAAGTGATGGGGGCAGCTTTTCTTCTTGCGCTTTTGGAGGGATAAGCAGTTGTCCAGAGCCACCATCTTGAAGAAGTATCGGAACAAGTTGAAGGTGGGCTCCACGTTGTGCTCTCGGCACCTCAACTTGAAGAGGATGACAACCGTGATGACCGAAGGGGATAGGCGCCCGAGAGGACAGGCGCACGTCGTTAAAATTCCCTCCATGATCGAGTCCAGGGGAAACTGAAGCCCGAAGCGAAAGTACTCCTGGTAGAGCCCGATCCACTTGGGACCACAGACGCCCACCCGGGACAGAGGCGATGGAGGCGCATACCACCAGTCTCTGGGAAGCTGGAGACTAGTCACCAGTTCATGAACCTGGTCCAGGGTGATGGTCGACGTGTGGTTGGGCCCAGCCACCTCGAAAGACAAGTGCGACGTCTCGGTGGGCAAATGATCAGGTGGGAAGCACTTCTCCCACGTCGTGATCTTGTATGACCCGTCGGCGGGCAAGAAGCCAGGCGCCGACGAACTTGACGGCCCAACTGACGAGGAAGCAGACGCCCGCTCTAAACCAACAAATGACCCAGACGCAACGTGGACAAGGGGTAAGTGACGCCCCTACCCTAAGTGGCTAGAGAAAAAGAACTCAACGAAATCAACGAAAGGAAAAGACTGCTTACCACGTTGAACTGGGCGCCTTGCTTCACCACCGTCGCCAGAGGCGCCTGCGCCCGAGGCGCCGGGTGCAGAAGTCTTGTCTTGTTGTGGAGACGACATTTTTTTTTTTTTTTGGACGAGAATCAAGTGTTGGCCGAGAAAAACAAAGAGGAAAGAGGACAGAGGTCAGAGCGGAAGATTCTAGAGAGAAGTCAGAGCGAGATTCTAGAGAGATGACAAATAGAAGAAAGTGACAGCATCACAAGGGGGGGGGGGTATTTAAAGAGAAACGAAGGCTCACCCATCGCATGACACGTGTCAGTCATGCCGAAGGAAACCCTTCAGCTCTCCCACCTTTTGGTCTTTTCGCGCGTCACCAAAACACAGGCGGACCTTTGAGCTTTCCCCACACTCTCCTTTTCGGGGAAATTTCTCAACTCCCAAATTTTGAATTTCGAATTTCGAATTTCAAAATTTTCTGTTATCCAAATTTCCCCCACAAGCACAGTGTGGGTGAGGGGGGCATAAGGGATAAGGACACTCGTCAAGAATGACACCATGAAGCGCCCGAAAAGGAGGGCTAATCAAAAAGGCGCCCCGATTGGGTAAAGGCGCCTTTGCAGGCAAGGGTCACAGAAGCACCTAGAGGAATATTCGATAAGGGACGCAGACAAAGGCGGGACGCCTGATCGCGGAGGAAGAAAGGCAAACGCACCTTGTAGGAACAAGAAACAAATGAGAGCACGATGCAGGCGCCGAGTGACAGGCGCCCTGAAACTAAGCAGAAGGCTGTGCTACGACTAGAGACTCAGTCAGGCGCTCGTTGGCGAAGCCACGAGCACCTAACTGGGGGGGCAATTGTTGGGGGTATTACCCAGCGAGCTAGAGGACAAAGCCCAAAAGAATAAAGTACCAAGAGCCAGGTGGCGGCCAACCGGCTGGTGGACCACGGCCAGGGGCGCCTGTCAGGTGTCAGGAGCCTGACAGGGCGGTTAGCTGTCACATAGAGCATCAAAAGCCAGGTGGCAATCAACTGGATGGTGGACCACGGCCTGCGGGCGCCTGTCGTGTGTCAGGAGCCTGGCAGGGCTGTGGAAGGCCAGTCAGGTGTCAGGAATCTGTCAGGGCGGTTAGCTGTCTAGGGGCGCAGAGCATTAAATGAGGGAAGTGACGTGGCGGAGATCAACATCGGGTTCGGTGAGTATAAATAGGGGCAGACGATAGCATTTACGCAGGTTGGCTTCTCTCACTAAAATACTCCCAAATACTTATCTCTCTAGATAGGGGCGCTGACTTGAGCTTCGGAGTGCTAACGGGCCAACAAAGGCCCTTAGGCGCTTGTGGGTGTAGGTTCCAGACGCTCGGGTGGCAGAAGAGTGGAAAGGTGAAGGATTATCGTTCGGGGGTATCGAGGCACAAACACTAACTTCTTCTTTTGTGGCTGTAAATTTTTTAACTTCTTTATCACAATTGTGTGCTAAAGAATGAATAAATCTTATGTTTATAATCTTAAAGGGCGAGTTCGATAAAAAAAAAATTCTAAATCAATAAAGAACAATATACAAAGAGCTCAGTTAATAAAATTAAAATGTTCATAAATAAACAAAAGGTATAAAGTATGAAACAATAACTGTAATAAGGTAAGTGGGATTTACAATTCCATATATATTACCTTAACAATCACAAATAATAATAACAATTAGAATACTATAACGAATTATAAAATAACCAAACAAAATACACAGCCCAACGGGCGGGTAAAAAACTAGTAATATATTGGGAAAAATGCACCGGTGAAATCGCATAAAAAAATTAAGAGGTGGTTTGGAGGTTGGAATTTTAGGGTGATGTGTTTAGATAATTCATATAATCATGAGAATTTTTCTTTTTTTCTTTTTGTTTTATTTTTAAACACAATATATTCATTTAACTTTTGATAGGACAATTGCAATAAATATGAATAGTTTATTATGAATTATTGTCAATCTGAGCCCACTACAAAAAAATAGGAGGTTTGGGGACCAATATTAGGGGACAGTTCCTTTATCTTGTCTCCGCAAATACAATTTTAAGTGGTATAAAGGACAAGCGTATAAATTGTCCCTATAGAATAAGGAATGTAATTTTTATTAATTATTAATTTTATTTAGTTGTCCCCAAAACAAATCTCGCTCAAATCACAAAACTGGAGTGGGTTTTTTCGCTTGCAGTTGCAGGCTGGCGAACTTTTTTTATTTATTGTTGCTTATTTTTAGACTGGGCGATCTTTTGGTCTCCAAGCATATTATGATAAATGCGAAACACAATATTTTTTCCTATGTCCTTTTTTCTTTTACCCTTTGGAGAATTTGAGTTGTAGGTGGTTTTCAGTTTTCCTTTTCCATTTATTTTTTATTATTTTCTTAAAAAAAGTTGGAATGTGGGAGTGGGAGGGTTATTTCCTTTTTATGTTTGAATTATGATTTTTTTGGTTAGTTTATTATATTTGTTTTCTGTTTTCAGAACCGACAGGACGATGAATCGAAAAAATTAATGGTTTATTATTGAGTGGTCAAATTCTATAGAATAGTAGGTTAACCGTAGATAGAACCGTTCATATGCCATCCCTAAATATAATGACTTTTTTCATAAATCCAGATTAAAATGATCGGACAATTAACTCTGAATCCACTTTTTTTTTTTTTTTGACAAAAGATAATCATATATTGATAACAAAGAATAGATCATTACATCATATGCCTCAACCAGGCAGTAAAATCAAAAGAACGACTCGCTATCGGGTACAAAGAAAGGGCCTTTCGAGCCACCAACCGGACCAAGGACTAAACCGGTTGACAATCTTCGTCGCCAGTGGCCACTCAAAAAATCCAATCTCCATAAAAAATCCACTTCCTTATTTGAAAAAAAAATCCCTTTCAATTCCCGCATTCAGTTCCGTCCCGCAAAATAATACGAAGGAAAACACAAATATCCTTATATCTCTTCCCTCTTGGCGGGCTTGGTTTTTGGCTTTGGCGGTAATTTGATTTCCAGTCTGATTTGTTTTCCTTAAAATAAACAAAAAAACCTTTTAGGCGAGAAAGAATCTCTCGAGATAAACACAAATCATTTTTTCTCCCTTATAATACATCTTCTTGTTCATTATACTAAGATTTCCCGAGCTGCCTTTATGCTTCTTCTCCGGCTCCGTCCGGCTGGTTATAGTTTGCTTTTCGAGCTCTCATTTGATTACGTTACGATTATTTCTTGGTAAGCTATTCTCCTTCAGTTAGATATTTCTAAAACCTGCAATACTTGTCTTTCTATTTTCCCACCCCTTCTCGCGTCTATCATGATGAAATTGCCCCTCTTCTTTGTGTTTAGGGCTTAAAAGAAGTTCCATGGTATTGCTTAGGTGATAGGTACTGTTTGTTTCTTTGCTGGCTTTCGGTGTTTAGTGTTTGGGATAAGGAAGCCCACTAATAGGGAATCTCCATATATTGTTGCCAGGGAAAGTCGAACAGTACCTGGATTGCCACAAACAATGCATTAGTGTGTGCTGGAGTGCCGGAGTGCCGGACAAGTCGAACAAGGTGAAG
The DNA here is from genome assembly GCA_946122785.1 of Linum tenue. Classification (NCBI taxonomy): domain Eukaryota; kingdom Viridiplantae; phylum Streptophyta; class Magnoliopsida; order Malpighiales; family Linaceae; genus Linum; species Linum tenue. Next base: position 33,000,304 of record CAMGYJ010000005.1, on the reverse strand, counting down.
CAGTTGGAAGTTTCTGAATGGATGGGCACTGCTTTGGGGCCTCTGAAATGAAAGTATGGCGGAGGAAAAGACAGTGTCACTGTTGCCACTACCCAGGTTGATAGTCTTGAGTGAGCATACAAATAATGCAGTGTATCCCCAATTTTCTAACTCATTTGACATATTAGTTTTCATCATTTGACACTGTCATCTTAATCTCATAATAGAAAAGACAAGTGTTAGCATTATTAGCATTTCAAATGATGAATATTAGCTTACTAGTATGAGATTAAGATTATATTGTATTATATTTGTTGTTAATTTTGATATTGAGATGATTTTATGACATTTTTCTCTATTGACTTTTAGCATGCTTTGTTGTTCAACATAAACTCCTCCATATCAATTATAATTCACGTGACAAACATTTCCCATTGAAAATAACATAGTTGACAATTTGGCTTTTCCCGAGACATTGATTAGGGGACAAATGATCGTCCTTACAACTTACAAATGTGTGAATTTTGTCGTTCTTGAAGACACCGTTTAAAGGACCGCTAGTCATCCCTACAAGTTACATAGGTGACTATTAGTCGTCCCCGTAGATTGAGTTTAAAGGACAATTGGTTGTCAGGTTACAATTTAGCAACCCAGAAGGCACCTCTTACGGCACGGTTGGTCGTCCCTATAAGTTTCATAGGTGACAATTAATCGTCCCAAACACATAGGTTAGGGACAACTAGTCATCCCCACAAGGAATATAAGTCACAATTAGTCGTCATCGAAGACATAAGTTCAAGGACAACATGTCCTTTATACAAGTTACATAGGGGACGATTCCTTAACTCTAAAGACATAAGTAAGGGACATATAGTCATCCCCAAAAGTTGCATAGGTGACAACTCATCGTCCTCTGCACACAAGTTAAGGGGCAAATATTCGTCCCCAAAGCCATATAGGTGACAACATGTCGTCTCTAAAAGTAATGTTCTGGGGACGACTTCTTGTCGTCAAAGGCATGTCTATAGGGACGACAAGTTGTCTTTCATGAAAAAGAAATAAGACGTCGAATCGCAAGTATTGGGGACGATTGTCGTCCCTAGTAATGGGGACGACCTAAGATTTTGTCGTCCCCAAAAGAATAGATGACAAGAGTATAGGGAACCACAAATTGGGGACAACATAGTCGTCCCCAAAAATTATAGGGACGATTTTTGCTATTTATGGGGACGACTTTTGTCATCCCCAAACCTCCTTTTTTTTGTAGTGGCCAAAAGATGAAATCTTTTTGAGAGAATGTGGACCGATCTTTTTATTTCATTTTTGTCTCTAATAATTGTTATATATTCCAGTTATACCCTTATCTTTTTATAGACAGGCAAAAGGAATTAATGAACGGTATATATGCATCTATTGATTCTCCAAGTACACTCATTTCCGTTTCAAACGTTCAATAAGAATATCCTTATGGGTGGTTTGAATTTAGTATTTGTCAAACTTGTTATTTGGACTCAATCATCACACAAAACCACATACCATAATACATGTTATTTTTTATACGGTATTTGTATAAAACATCACATTTTGATGAATTATAAGTGTTGATATTGTTGATATCGATATAGTATTCGTGATCAGATTTGTTATTTTAAAAATTTACTCTTCTTACCATATTAGGAAACAAAACAACAAATATACACCATCTCTTTCTCTGTTTTCATCGTTATGAATTTTTTTTATCTTCAATCTCGAATTATTGTAATAAAATATAGGTGTATTAATGAAAGATTGCGATTGTCATTTTAGTGAGCAAGTGAAGATTTACACGACAAGAAGCGATCTTAGTAAAGTAAAAATAATTTCGATTTCATGACAAGAAGTGAAAAAATGTGTGAATTTACACGACAAGAAGATTGACACACTTTTGATATTGAGTTTGAGTGTATCGTATAATAATCATTTTGATCATTTGATCAAAGCCAAAATAATCTTAGTTTCATGAGAAGTGACAAAATGTGTGAATTTACACGAAAGTCATTAAGTTTTAAATTATATTTTAGGTATTTGTGCAACTTGATTGGTGCAAGAAATTCATCTAGTGATTACTATATGAATATAGTTATGACTGAACATGCATGAACTAGTTATAATTCTAAACACTACGTCATATTAAATATTATTGACAATTCAAGTTTAGAATTTGATATGTAGAGTGTAACTTTAAACTGGAATGAGAGGGAGTAAGATATTGGTGTTGAGTACGGAATATAAAAAAAAGTATGTGCCGCGCTCTGTCCTCTCTCCTACGAAAAACCGTGGAAGTGGCCGGAGCTTGCTTTCTCTTCTTCTCCATTTGGCTTTCGAAGGATGAAGCGATGGAAATTCTAGCAATGCTGGTGCATTGGCTGAGATGTGTTCGAGAAGGGGTTATCAAGGCGTGGTCTGGTATTTGGTTTGTTGCGAGCCCTATGGCGCGCACGGCGGCGAAGAAACGTTGGCTGGAAGACGCGCAAGGTGGTGTGATGTCCATGGTCGTGTTATCCGATACAAATCCGAGCAAAAAGGATGGGGGGAGTGATTGGACCCCTAGTAAGATGGAAACGATAGCTAAGGTAAGAAGTTCAGGTGAAGGCCGGCGCTCGACCATACACCAAGATGGGGTATGGAGCCGGATCGGCAAGCGGAAACCACCGTCGATCGACGGTGAGGCTTGCTCCCTGGAGCTGACATGGAGTGGTTGCCGAAAAATACGCAACAACTGTTTGGAGAGTGATATTAATATTATTGATAATATTAATTTTAAAATAAGGAAAGAGATTTACTTGAACCGTAATTATACGGGTGGTTGGGATGGAGATCAGGATCGATCTCAAGATCTTTCTGTTTTTGGAATAAACCCTTGGGTTATTCTCCAAGATCAACCGGCATCCCCCGCGTGGGATACGACTCTTGGTGGTTATTTAAACCTAACCGAGTTCTGCACTACCCTACCCGTACAAAAACAGTTTAAGGGTTGGCTGGTTTCTTGTTTACAAAGAATAAAGGACTTCCGAGCCTTTTCTCGGTTGGAAATACCTGGTGGCAATGCTTGGCCGTTGAAATAAAGCAACGTTCAGCTGGAGCAGATATCAATGGCGGGGTCGAATATTTGTATGGACCAGATTGTGGAGTTCTCCACTAATGATGTCGTTGTAAGCATGCAAAGGGCTAAGATGAGCTTGCTGGGAAGACTCTTCATTGAGAACCGGCCAAGCTTATCAGTCATCCACAAAATCGTGACAAAAGCTTGGGAATGCCGCAAGAAGGTGCAGGTGTTAGAGGCGGAGATGGGCCTCCTTCAGTTCCTGTTTGATGATACCGACGACATGGACTGGGTGCTGAAATGCACACCTTGGCCGATCAAAGACCGGGTTCTGCAGTTGCAGCCGTGGACACCAGTCATGGAGGAGGTGTTTGCTTCCTTAGCTTTTGCTCCGTTCTGGGTTCAAATGTGGGGAATCCCATCCCATTGCCGCACGATTGCGTTCGGAAGAAGAGTTGCGGAAACAAAGCTTGGGGAGATTCTGGATGTTGGACTGTTCGGGATTAAAGGTGAGGCGGACCAGTTTGTTAAAGTTCGTGTTAAGATTAATGTCTTGGAGCCGCTGCGATCTCAAATCTGGGCGAGTAATGATGTAGCTGGGAAATTCTGGGTATCGTTTGATTATGAGTTCCTCCCATTGTTCCGCTTCCATTGTGGGCGGTTGGGGCACATGGAGCGAAATTGTGTCTACCCTGACCCAATTGGCGACGAGAGGTACGACCAGGAGATGTCGACAACAAAAGTCGAATTTTGCCTCAATGAGGAGACGCTGAAAGCCGCCCATTTCTTGCCGCCTCCCGGTCTGGGTAAACCCCAAAACCAAAGGACAGGCAGCAGCAACACCCTCCTCCCATGGTGTGAAGGTGATGCCTGATGAGATGGGGTCATCCCGTGAGACAGTGCTGGCTATCCCCGCGGCTGGTGGCCGCCCTAGAAAGGATTACAAGGTACTGGTGGCCGTGAGATTGGAAGGCGAGTAGGGGCAGGAGCCACACCGAAGGGTGGCCGTAAAAGGCAGGATGGTGGGAGTCAATCGAAGGGCAGAAAGTCGGTGAAGATGATGGTCGCTGGCCCTCGTGGTAAGCAGGGGCCTGCTGAGGGGGGACGTGGTGACGTGGTGATGGCTGAGAAGGGGGATGGGCCAAAGAGTAATGGGAAAGGGAAGACAAGGAGAGAGGATGGGGCATTGGAGGGGCGTGTTTTGGAGGCTGGAAAGCAGCAGAGGAGTGCTCGATCGGAGATGGAAAAGGGGATGGAAGGGCCGAATTCTGAGGAGAAGAGTGCCGCCGAAATGGAGAATAAGAAGGACGGGTCGTCTCTGGCGGCGGGTAGTGTTGAGATGGTTGGGGCTGAAGGGAAGATCACGGCGGGGGAGAAGACGATGGAAGTGGGGGTCGGGACAAGGGAGCGGACCGTGACGGTGGCCGAGACAAGGGATGTGTCCGTGGCGGTGGCCGACGAGTATGGGTCCAACTTGACTAGGCTATCGGAGGTGTTTAAAATGGCAGTCTCGGAGGAGGAACTCGAAGTTCGTAAGCGAACGGTGGATATGGTGGAGGATCTTGCGCAAGATCCGACGCCGACAAGGAAGATGTGCGCTAAAGATTCAGGCGAGAAGCCTAAAGACATGGTGGAGGTAGCCAGCCCGAAATGGCCCCAATCGGATAAATGAGACTTCTGTCTTGGAACGTGAGAGGGATTGGGCCGTCCCTCATGTTCCAATCGCTGTTAGGGTTGGTTAGAATGAATAATCCGGATCTGGTTTTCTTGTCGGAAACAAGATCTCGTAGAAAGGTTGTTTCCCGTCGTATGCGGGTGTTAGGTTTTGAGTCGGATTGTCGTTTTCTTGTTGATGCCGTCGATATGTCTAGTGGCTTAGCGATAGGGTGGTCCCCGTGCACTTGTGCCTCGGTTATTTGTAGTTCATCGTTTTTTATTGTTGTACTCATTAATAATGTTGAGATTCCTTATGTGGTGGTGTGTGTGTGTGTGTGTGTGTATGTGAGTTGTCTCGAGTTGGTGCGAAGGGGCCAGTTAGAGGTCCTGTGTGCGTACTGACAGGGGATTACGAAACCTTTTGTTGTCATGGGTGATTTTAACTCGATCCTATCGTCAAATGAAAAAGAGGGTGGGGTGCCGTGGGCACCTTTCCATTCACAGGATTTCCGGGGTTTTGTTGAATCGCTAGCGTTGATTAATCTTGGCTTTCAGGGCCCTCCCTTCACTTGGACAAATAAACGGATGGGGGCTGCCTCTATTCAAAAACGTCTTGACCGTGTGCTAGGTTCTGCTTCCTGGACAGAGTCTTTCCCTGACACGATTGTCCTTCATTGTACGGATATTGGGTCTGACCATCGTGCTCTTATCCTGGAGGATAAACCATTTAAGAGAACGACCCTACGCTTGTTCCGGTTTGATGCCCGATGGGTGGATAACCCTGAGGTTCGATTAATGGTCAAGTATGTGTGGGAGCAGGAGGAGACTGGCTCCTCAATGTTTCGGCTGTGGACGAAACTCAAAAAGGTCCGCCACATGCTTTATGATTGGGCGCGTGCGGGTGATTCCGATTCGGCACGAAATATTCGAGCGTTGCAAGAGGAGGTTAAGGCGATGCGAAGTGCAAATCCGGTGGATTGGGATAGGATCCAGGAGTTGGAGCTGGAACTGGGTCGCCAATGGAATGCAGAGGAGGTCTTTTGGAAACAAAAATCCTGGGTTCGCTGGCTGAAGGAGGGCTATAGAAATTCCTCTTACTTTCACATGGTTACACTGCCAGGCGTAAGAGGAATTTTATTGCGATGTTGCAGAATTTGGATGGTGACTGGGTGGAGGACAAGCCGGATAAGTCTAAACTGGCAGTGGACTTTTTCGAGTATTTTTTTACCTCAGAAAACTAGGTGGAGAATATGGATGATAGGGTGGATGCGCTACCTCTTGAGCGTATGGTTACGGCCGAGATGAACCAAGCCCTGGTTGCTGCAGTTTCACCGGATGAGATTCGTCGGACGGTGTTCTCTATTGGGCCTACGCAGGCACCGGGATCTGATGGTTCATGGCAAAGTTCTTCCGATCCTTTTGAGATATTGTGGGGCCATTAGTGGTGGATGCGGTGGGGTCTTTTTTCGTTAATGGAAAGCTCCTCCATAGTTTCAATATACGTGGATTACACTAATCCCGAAAGTGGAGGAAGTGGAGACTATGCGCCAATTGAGGCCGATCAGCTTGTGCCAAGTTGTCTATAAGATAATTGCTAAGATATTAGCAAATAGACTGGCAGTGGTATTACCAGCTGTTGTCTCTCCTGAGCAAAACGCTTTTATCAAGGAGAGACAAATTGTTGATAATGTGCTTATTGGGAATGAGATCATGCACTATCTTAAGATCAAGACGAAAGGAAAAGTGTCTTGTATGGAGAAGGCCTATGATAGGGTCGAGTGGCCTTTTTTGATTTCGCTCTTGAAGAAGCTTGGTTTTGGTGCACAATGGATTCGGTGGATCCAGGAGTGTATCTCGTCTTCTTCTTTCTCTGTCATGATGAATGGGATGCCAGCTGGATATTTCCGGCCGTCCCGAGGGCTTCGGCAGGGCGACCCTTTGTCCCCTTTGTTGTTTGCGCTTTGTACAGAGGGTCTGACTGCGTTGATTAAGAAGGCGGAGGCGGAAGGACGGTTAACTGGAGTTCGTGTTAGCCCGCGTGCGTCGACTGTGTCTCACTTATTGTTTGCAGATGATTCATATATGTTTGTGAAAGCATCGATGCAGCAGGGTGAGCATTTTCTTTAGGTTTTCTGGGAATATGAGGAACTAAGTGGCCAGCGGGTCAACTTCAACAAGTCTGCGGTTTGCTTTAGTCGCAATATCCTAGAGGAGGATTGTACGGCCATGGAATCACGGTTGGGGGTCGGCGCGGTGGGGGTCCAGGATAAGTATCTCGGGCTTCCCACCTAAATTGCTCGGTCAAAATATGATAACTTTCGGTTTATGGAGGATCGACTGTTACAAAAGCTCCAAGGATGGAAACAGAAGCACTTGTCTTGGGCTTCCAAGGAGACCTTGTTGAAATCAGTGGCGGCGGTTTTGCCGGTTTATGTCATGGCTAGTTTCAAGCTCCCTGTTACGTTGTGTCGTCGCCTTGATAAGTATATGGCCCACTTTTTGTGGGGGGATTCGATTGATAGGATCCACTGGATGTCGTGGCGGAAACTGTGTCGTAGTAAGCAAGAGGGGGGGTCTAGGTGTTCGACGATTTGAGCAGTTCAATCAAGCTCTTATTGCAAAGGTTGGATGGCGTATTCTGCAGAACCCTGACTCTTTGCTTGCGCAAATTTATAAAGGAAAGTATTTCCCCAATGGCACCTTGCTGGTAGCCACAGCTTGGTCCCGACCATCTTAGGGGTGGCAGAGTGTCTTGTATGGTGTCCAGTTGCTGAAAACAGGGTTGCATTGGCAGGTGGGTTCGGGGGAGGAGGTGGAGATTGCGACTGATAACTGGGTGCCGGGGTGTCATCCTAACCCTCCTGTGGTGAAGGCGTCTGCCAACCTCTGGGAGGGCGCGACGGTGGCACGGTTGCTGGGTGAGGAGCCAGGGACGTGGTGTGATGATTGTTTGACGAACTGTTTTTCCCCTGGGTGCCGGGGTGTCATCCTAACCCTCCTGTGGTGAAGGCGTCTGCCAACCTCTGGGAGGGCGCGACGGTGGCACGGTTGCTGGGTAAGGAGCCAGGGACGTGGTGTGATGATTGTTTGGCGAACTGTTTTTCCCCTGAGGTGGCTAGGTCAATAAAATCAATTGTTCTGCCAAGAGTGCCAATCCGTGACAATCTGGTCTGGCATGAGGACCGATCCGAAAAGTATACGGTGAAGTCTGGTTATCACTTGGCGATGCGGATGAATAGGAGAAGGTGGACGGCAAAGTGCAAGCCTTCCTGGATGGATCCCGTGTTGTGGAAAAAGCTGTGGCGCCTTGATATCCCGTCGAAGCTCAAGTTTTTCCTTTGGCAAGTGATGAGCAGGATTTTGCCCACTATGGAGGCTTTCCTGGCTCGAGAGATCCCAGTTCTGGAGCGGTGTCCGGTCTGTTGGTCTGAGGTTAAGTCTCTGGAGCAAATGTCTTTTGAGTGCCCGGTGGCGAAGGATTTGTGGGCAGTGGCAGGATTGGAAAATGTGAGGGAAGGGCTGCCATAGGAGAACGTTGGCCTTTTTGTTCGCCGGTTGGTGGAGAAGGTAGCGGATGGGGGGGGGGGGGCTCTTATGTGATTCATCTTCGTGTTGTGGAGGGTGTGGAAGTCCCGCAATTGGGTTGTGTTCGATGGATGTCAATTCACCAGGGAAGTTCTGCGGAGCCAGTGGGTGACCCAGGTTGAGGAATGGCGAGATGTGAGGGGTCTAGTGGTGGACCAGCAACAGGGTGGGCATCGGGCTGTGCTGGTATCACTAGTTCCGGTGCCGCAGGGTGTGTCTTGGGTATGCTCCTTTGATGGTGCAGTACGTGGAGGGTCACATTCAACTGTGGGGTTTGTCCTACAGGGGCCGGACGGGGTGGTGCTTAGGGTTTCTGGGAAGGGGTTTGCGAGCCTTACTGATCCGATGTTGGTGGAGCTGGTGGCGCTTCGGGAAGCGATTTGGTGGTGTAGGTCGATGGGGCTGATAGGGGTTTGCTATCAAGGGGATGCGAAAGTCGTCATCGACAAGGATTTGTCCAGGTGCGCTTGGGATTGTCAAGGGGGCGCGGTGCTGCAGGAGATTCAGGAGCTGCTGTTTAGCATAGCTGGGGAGGTTCTCCAATTTGTAGGCAGGGATAACAATAGGGTAGCCCATAGGGTGGCTAGGAAAACCCTTTCTTTGTTTCCTGTCTTATTGGGGGGTTTGATTTTTGCGCTTGACTCCGAATGGAGTTGTAATCGTTTGTGATCTAGTTGTTCTTGGTAATACAAGCTATCTTTTGTCAAAAAAAAAAGTGTAACTTTAGACTAAAACATATCATGTAAAACACTTTGAAACAACTAGATTGCTAAGTGTTGTTCTAAATTTAATAAGTAATTATCTATTCATTAGAAATGGAAAATTCTAACCAAACAACCCCACCCCGCCATCCGTCGCGCCAGTCGGCTCTGCCCGGCCGTCCACCTCTGCTCCCTTCCTATCCCACACCTCCGACCACCGTCCCACCAATTTTTTTTATAATGGTGATGATATATTACTGAAACTTAAAAGAGAATCCAACAAGGTACACAACAATCCAAGATGGGATCACAGGGAGTGATCACAAGCAAAACAAAACAAAAAAGGAAAAACAAGAAGAGAAAAAGCAGCACAAATGCTAGAAGGACCAGACCTCCCCTGCACGCAATAGCCAGGGAACCTCGACAAATCCGACCAACAGACTGGCCAGGAAAACAGCCTGCACAAGAATCCCAAAACAACCAAAAAACAATGAAGACCGAAGCAAACAACAACAGAAGGGAACAGGATCACCACCAAACACCGTACCAATACAGCCTGACTTCTTTTTACACAACAAAAAAATATTTTTTAATGAGTGTGTGCTCAATTTTATTCATCAAAATAGTGGAGGATCCATAAGTCGTGGACTAGCTCTGGAGGTACAAAAATTAAAATAGATATGAAGAGATTAAGTGCAAAAACTAGATGGAGAGGTAGAGATAAATAGAGTGGGAGGGAGTTCCAACAACAAAGTGTGTGCTCAAGGAGGTTTGAATGAGTACTGGGAAGCTTAGATCCTTGCATTCTCTCTAGCTGAGCTGCTCTTTCAATCATTCAATCTCGACTACTTGGAGAAGAAGACCAGAGGAAGAGGCTGAAGACACGCGACCGAAATCTATTTTCAATTTGGCCATGGACTGACTAAAGTTTAACTTTGATTTGACTATCGAATACGGAACCAAAACCTATTTTCAGGTTTGGACATGGACTAGCCAAAGTTTGATTTTAGTTTGATCATAGACGAACCAAAGTTTAACTTCGGTTTGACCATGGTCCGGTTGCTTTTTTATATTTTAAATTAATTCATATTTCTGAATTTTTTAAATGGAAATTGAACTTAATGAACATCTATGATTTACTTGAATATTTAAGAGAAATATTATTTTATGTGGATGGTGTATTTATTGGGTGAAAATAAGAGAATGAAATGTAAAAGGATGAGAGAGTAACTTTGATTTTTATTAGAACAATATTTAACAATTTTCAGGATGACGATTAGCAGAGGAATTTTACAATGTTTTATAGTATAAGTGTTTTAGTATAAAAAATAACTTTATGCTACAAAATGAACTTATACTTTTAACATTATGGTACAATTTTAGTTTGTACCTATACCTGTTTGTACCTATACCTTTTTTTGTACAAATTCTTTTGTGTTACGAATTTCCGAGTTTCAAATTCCTTTATGGTACAAAATAAATTTAAACATTTATGTTATGAAACAAACTGAATTTATAACATAATATAAATTCTCTTATGATGCAAACCGAACTTGTGCATCTTATATTATGGTACTATTAGAATAATTAAACCGTAAGTTCTAAAAAATTATTAGAATAATTAAATCGTAAGTTTTAAAAAACTACCAAATAAGCGCGTTTACTGTTCCTTACGGAAAAGTCGGGAATTACTGTTCACTCAGAGGGGTTGCGAGCACCTGCGGTCGTTTATATGTAAGCTTGAGTACAACATATTGGGCAGAGCAAGCGTAGACGTCGATAGTTTTTTAATTTCATATCATGTATGGGCTTATAGAGAAACGACCACGCCTGACCAGACCGCCATCTTTTCCCGTGCATCCCCTCCTCTCTTCTTCCTACCTTTTCCCCCATTCACTCTGCTTTCCCATGGTGAAAAAACCCCTTCCTTCCAATTTGTCTTCCGCCCAATCTCAATCAAAAAAATTAAAGGGAACCAAAATTTTAGGACGAGTTAGACCCAAGGTCGATTAGATCTACCGTTTTAAGCAACAACCTGAGGGAGATGAGATTTCGAAGGATAGAGAAGGAAAATTGAAAAATTCCAAACAGAAAAATAAGAGGGAGAGTGCGATTGTTGGAGCGCTTTATGAAGATAAAAAAAACTAAAACCCGAAAAACTGAACGATAGATGATTAAAGCCTACCAGAACTCAGTTGAAAAGGACTGATGGAAATTAGCATGCAGATCTAGGCGGGCTCCGTTTCGAGTCTTCAAACAACATATTGAAGATTCTCTCATTCAAATGCTTTCAAAGACAGATTTTAAAAATGTAGAACGCCGCTCTTTTATCCCTTCAGCTCTGCAATTAAAGTTAGGGGTGTACATGGGTCGGGTGGTTCGGGTTTAGTCATTTTAATCACCCGACCCATGCACTATGGTTTGGAAAATATCAAACCCAAACCCACCCAAAAAAATTTAAACCCTACGGTTTGTTTCTAATTGGGTTGGGTCGGGTTGGCGATATTTTTAAGTAAAAACCCAACCCAACATAAAATATATAATTATTCTACATCATAAAAATATTTTATAACTAATTAAAATTTCAAACGAATGAACCAAGGTGAAAGGTATGAAAATTCACAAATGTTGTTTAAATTTTAATAAAATATAATTTACTTCAACATATGTCTTGTTTTTTCACGATATTTGTTGAAATAGGCGAAAAATGTTATAAACAAACGCATCCATCATATGTTATTCTATTAAAATTGTACACAACAAAAAGGATTACGTGAATCATAACTATAGAGAAATTTTACAATGTTATATAGTATTGGTGCTATAGGTTTTTGCCTTTATGGTACAACTTAAAATAGTACATTTACGTTATGGTACAACTTTAGATTGTACATATACTTTTTGTACAAATTCTTTTATGGTACAACTTGAACTTGTACCTTTATGTGATGGTACAACTTCAAGTTGTAAAGTTGAACCATAACATAATGGTACAAATTGCTTTATGGTACAATCTAAACTTATACATTTAATGTTATGGTACAACTTTGAGTTGTACATTAAAGCACCAATGCTATATAGCATAGTAGAAGTGCTCCATAACTATATTCAATTTATGTCTAAACTTTAAGTCGAAGAATGCATTAGATTAGGGAGACCATGAGAGAAAAACATGGCGAAATATCTTAATTTTCTCATTAGTATATGACTATATACTACATAAATATTTTTTAGATTCAAACTCATACTAATAGTTGGAACACGGGTTGGGTCGGGTTCTACGGGTTGTGTAATCCAAAATCCAAACCCAACCCTAAAGAGGCGGGTTGTACAAAAGAAAACGCTCACCCAACCCAAAACCTTCGTTTTAGCGGTAAATACGAGTGGGTTGGGTCGGGTTGGACGGGTGGGTCGGTTTGCGGGTGTGTTTGTTCACCCCTAATTAAAGTCCAATGAAAAATCCCAGCTCCGTACCAGAACTCAGTTGAATAGGAGTGATGGAAATTAGCATGTAAATCTTGATCGGCTATGTTTCGGGTCTTCGAGCACCAGATTGACGACTCTCCCATTCAAATGATTTCAAAGACGGATTGAAAAATGTTGAACCTAACTCTTTGTCCCTTCAGCTCTGCAATTACGCTGGAAATCTTCCTCTAACGCTCCGAAGTCACACATGTAAAGAAGTAAAACTGAGAGTTGTGGATATCAATTTTTAATATGCTTTGGATTGAATGGGGAAATAGCACAAACACCTGGGGGCTGGGACTCAAGTGGTGGAAAATCATCACCTCTGCTCCATTCACCTTATTCACACTCTATGGGTATCTAGCATTCTAGCTAATGCAATAAGGGATTTTGGGATGACTATGAGAGAGGACATACAAATATTGGGTTACAAGTAAAAGGACAAGGGAAGACAAGCGGCTGAGGTGGGGACAGCATACGGTGACAACCCCTTTGGGGGTTGTCAGATTCACAACCAATGGTATTTTGGATATAAAAAAAATGAATATATTAATTATCTTTTTTGTATTAATTATATTGGGAATTAAATACCCATATTAAATACAATTTTTTTTCTGAAATTTAAATCCTATACATTAATATCTCTATCTATCTCTCTCTCTCTCTCTTCCTTTCTCCAGCAGCCACTCCGCATCGACCGACAAACTTTTTCTCCGGCGAATTCTCTCCGGCAGACTCCCTCCGACAACCTGAAAAAATGTACCAATGCGTTAAAAAGTGTATCAATCTATTAGTCTACTGGTAATTAATATACCAGTGCTAGTGGTACGCTACCAGTACGTTAAAAAATATACCAGTAATAGCGGTACCAGTAAAAAATGTACCAGTACTAGTGGTACGCTACCAGTACAACGCTACCAGTAGAGAATAACACAACGCTACTAGCATTGGTAGCGCTACCACTAGCATTGGTAGCGGTACCAGTAGAGAATAACACACAAAAAACAAAAAAAACAGATGATAGTGGTACCAGATGATAGGGGAGCCACTGGTATTGGTACCAGTGATTAGTGGTAACGTACCAATAGCGCTACCAGTGGTATTGGTACCAATAGTGCTACCAGTGGTATTTGTACTAATAATGCTACCAGTGGTATTGGTACCAGTAGAGACTATCAGATCTGGAAAAAAAAATAGGGATGAGGAAAGAGGGAGGCAGGGAAGAGTCTTGACCTCGCGGCGGCGGGGCAGGGGAGGACAGCGGCGAGCGCGGGGCGCGGGGGGAGGACAGCGGCGCGGCGGGAGGACAGTGGCGCGGCATGGCGGCGGGGATAGCAGGCGCGGTGGTGGGAGGGCTGTGGTGGCGGAGAGAGGTGGAGGAGAGACGGTGATGTCTACGGGAGAGAGGGAGGAGAGAGAGAGGGAGGATGGAGGAGTTAGGGTTTTTGTTCTTTTTATATGGTAGGGTGAATGATTGGGTGTGGTAAATTTTTACCCTTCCAAAAATATCCTTCCTTTAATCTTAACCGTTAATTTAAAAAAAGAAGAAAGAGACAGGAGAGAGAGCGTATCCAAAGGCTATGAAGTGGGTTGTGAATCTGACAACCCCTAAGGGGGTTGTCACCGTATCTCGTCCCGCTGAGGTGCATTTGCTGCATGCATGCTTTGAATGCTACACGTGTAATAACAAAAGTACATTGTTGCTAGGCTATTACTTCCGAACTTGGTATCAGGAACAGGAAGGTCAAGTTATAGTGAGAATTATTGGGGTTTACAAAAAGAGAAAGCTAACTAATGGTAATCGATAATTTGTGGTTCACAAACGAAATAACTAATTACTTATTGACAATTGGGGAAAAGGAAGTTATGAATTGAGAGTGGATTAAGAATTGTGATATCGTATGAGAGATTGAGTCGAAAAAATCAGTAATAGAGATTTATGTTCAAATCGTTGTTTAATCATGATGATAAGATATGATTTCATAAATATATGTATTGAAATATGATACAACCTCCGTGTTCATCTTATCCACATGAAAGGATGCTAATTTTTGGTTATAGTGGCTTATTAATGCATAACAACAACATGAGGGAAAATAATGTGAATTAGTAAAATTTGATTTTATTATTACATCACACATTTTAAAATATTTATGTAATAACGTTTTATAACAGTTCATTAAGAAAAAAATAGAATATTATTTCTCCATGGGTACCATTCACAATGGATTTTATCTCATATACTCAATTTTACAATAATCCCTTTTTTTCTCTTTTTAACAATACTATTCATATGAGTTCTATCCCCTTCAACCAATTCTACGATAAGTCTAAAACTCCTAGGAAATTCTACGACAAGTCTATTTCTCTACATCCAACTTAACATTATATAAAAATTTCGTACATCAGTTATTGAATATATAATTATTAACTTAAACTCCTTTATGTTTAATGTTTATTACTAAATAATATAAATAGTGTTTAATTATCTCTTTATAATTAACCAAAATTCCATTATTGTTATTTACCAAAATAAAAATTCCATTGTTGTTAACTACATATTTGACATGTCATCAATTTGCATTATGGAAGATTGTTATCTTCGACATGACATGTTTAATCAAAGTTACTTTCTAAATTTTGATTTTATTATTAGACCATGCATTATAAAAGATTTATGTATCAACGTAGTTCTTTATCTTATACATCATATTACCATAAGCTCTTTATTAGTTAAATTTGAAATAACAGTTTAATCATATGTTACTTTCTAAAATATTACTTTATGATTAGACCACACATCATGAAATATTTATGTAACAAAATTCTATAACAATTACATATTTAAAAAATTTTATCAATGTTATTTACTATAATTTGATTTTATTATTAGACCACACATTATGAAAGATTTATCTAATAACGTACTATAACTATTACATGATTTTTCCTTAATGATTAAGACACTACGTAAATTTTATGGACAAATAATCATATTATATGTATCAATTTTAAATAATAATATGTAAGTTTTCCATAATGATTAAACACTACTTAAAACTTATGTAGAAATAGTTATTTACTATATATTAAGACTTTACATGAATTTTATATATGTAGAAAAAATATCACTTAAGCAAACGGATGATGTATGTTATTTATAATGATTAAGACATTATGTTATTTATAATTCATTAGTTTTTTTATCGCGGCGGAGCGCGGGCCAAGAATCTATTTTCAATTTATACTTCTAAAACCAAATTTTAAAGCATACTACAATAAGTCAATAACTCACTTTACCAACCCTACATCATTGTGCCAAACCTGTAAATACCAAAATAAAGTTCCTTTCACCAAATAAATAAATAAAGCCCCTTAATGGTAATTAGTAACTAAGCAGCACACTACTACTAAACCACCAATTTAATCATATTGTCTAGTGTCTACAGTGTGGTGATGATGATTTTTATCAGTCCTTGTTAGGTAGTAAAAGCTGCTCTGCTTTCCTCCCATTGTTTCAGCCTTATGCTAACTGCTAAGGCTGCACCTCTGTTCCTTTTTTCAATCCATTGTACTCTTTAAATTATAATTTTTTTTCTATTAAATGATGTCAATCTTATAAAAAAAAATTAATTATATTAATAATTTGGAGTTATACTGAAAATTTATTTTAGATGTCTTCTATATTATTCTTCAAGAATATTGTACTACCAGCAGCATAATGATGATTTTACTTGTACCCCATACTGACACAGCACGAGCTAGCTAGCAGATGCCTTACCTCTCTCTCTTTGTTTAATAAACCTACTGCTCCTTCCTAGCTACAACTTCATCATCATCGAAATCTCAAATGGAATGCCCCAGTCTCGCCATTTTCTTGCTCCTCCTAGTCCTAGTAGCACCCATTAATCATCATCATCCGTATTTCTCCATCGTCGTCGTCTCGTCACCAGCAGCTGATACTGATAGTTTGAACCGCACCAGTTTCCCGACGGGCTTCGTCTTCGGAGCCGCCTCAAGCGCCTACCAGGTACACCAGCAACTCATCCACCAACATTCCTCTGTTTTTTCCCCCCCGGTTAGAACCTACGCTTGAACTGCGCTCCGACATTTCATCAGTATGAAGGAGCAGCAAATGTTGATGGCAGGGGACCAAGCATATGGGACACTTTCACTAACAAATACCCAGGAAGGATAGATGATGGCAGCAACGGAGACAGAGGAGTGGATTTCTATTTTCGCTATAAGGTATGAACCCAGGCTAAACCCTCCTAACCCGGAATTAAATTCTGAAGTTTCCGTGATTGTTTAGTAACCTTCGTCAATTCAGGAAGACGTCAAGCTCGTAAAGGACATGAATATGGACGCTTTCAGGATCTCCATCTCATGGTCTAGAGTATTACCCGGTAGAACAGAGTAGTACTCACTCTGTTTTTTCCCCTGTTTCATTTCTCATTTTATTTTTGTGACCCAATTCCTTCTTCTTTTGTCGTTTTTCTCTCTCCGTAGCTGGAAGGATCAGCGGGGGAGTGAATGAAAAAGGGATCATGTTTTACCACCGCCTTATCGACGAGCTTCTTTCCAACGGTCGTGACACTCCTCTCTTAACTACTATGGATTTTTTTTCGTTCTTTCTAAAAGTACACATGTTTATACATGATCGTGTTCGACGTAAGCGATCTACGTTAAAATCGTCCGATGAATGGTAAATCACGTTAAAGAATAGTGATGATAACTAACTCGTTTTCATGTAAAGCGATCAAAATGAAAATTGCGTAAATATCGTGTTCGAATTTGTAACCAGTGATTTTAATTTACTCATCTGCGATCATAATTCGCCACGAGGATAGGTTTACTTGTAGCGGGCTGACATGATTGCTTGCGTCGAACGTGATCGCTTTGCCCTAAAGCGATCAATGTCCAATCTGATTACAAATAAAATTACGATCCTTCCATCCCATTTCACTCTCATTTCTCCTTTTCTCCACCACACTTGCAGAAACTTCCCTCTTCTTCACCATACTTGCAGAAAATCCCACGGCCACACCAGAACTCCATTCCGTCATTCTGACTATAAGCTATGTCTGAATTTGTTTAGTATGGTCATGTTTAAGTAGTCATATGTGTTTGTGCTTCACTAATTATGTTTAGTGCGAATTATGCAAAGTATTCGGATTAAAGATAAATGTATGATGGATTATAGTTCTGGATGTTCTATGTGATCGTTAGTTATTTTAAAATGCAGACATGAGTAGTTTCAAAAGTTCCAGCTTCTTATTCGGTAGAATGGTCGTGTGATAAACTCCCACAAAGGGATCGGTTATGAAGATGGTCAATCCAGTAGGTTGAAAATTGAGACTAGATTCACGTGGCAATAACTCTATGACATTTGTGCAGAGCGTATATGTATTGGAGTAGATAAGAGTTTGTAAAATTACTTACCGATATTCAAACATCAGTGGAGGCGGTGTCATGTACGAAGAAGTTGTCAAACCTAACAATGATGGGGTTAGCATGATGCTGGACTTCCTAGCTGACAACAAGATCGAGCATGCAGAGGTGTATGTTGAGATCGAGTTTGTCAGTCAGGGTGGAGCCAATTACGGATATGATGGTGGTGAATCCTCTTATCACCATCATTCTTATGGTGATGGTGTTGCGAGAGGGTACAAATAGGGGCACCATGGGAAGATACTCCTCATCGTGTTAATTCTGTTCAGCCTGCCCCATTTGTTGAGTCAAATGTCGTTCGATTGCCGAATTGGGATCCACAATGGGCTGACATCGAAAATACCATTTGAGCATCCAGGTGATCTCCACTTAATAGAGATGATGATGTTGGCGGTGATGGTCACGAGGATCCCACTAATGAGATGCACAGTTATCAACTCGAAAATGACGAGGATAGTGAAGATTTTAGATATGTGAGTCATCTAGAGAATATAGACCATGAGGTCGGGTACGGGAGCCACCTACTCTGTACTATACAAACATCCCTACTCATCATTTATATGCTCATAGTGAAGATCCTGACTTTCTCCCTATGCTAGTGTGGACTCCGACATCCGATTTGGAGGTGTGAATGGCATTTCTCACCTAGGATGTTGTTGGTGATGCTTTAGAGAAGAAGACATGTGACAAAATTTTGAGTGGAAGTTTAAATTTTCTGACAAAAAACAACTCCATGTCATATGCAAGAATGGTACAGACGGATGTCAGTGGGAGCTTTGAGCTGCATGGATGAAGAAAAAGGGTGCTTGGGTAATTCGCACAGTGAGAACAACCACAACTTCTCCTCGTCCATACTTTCCTAGGACCACCCCCAACTGAATGCGAAGAAAGTGAGTTGCACTATTAAGCACTTGTTATAGGCATAACCAGATATCACCATCAAAGCTATCATGGCCGAGGTGAAAGATCGTCATTCTTACACAGTCAGGTACAAGAAGGTATGACATGGAAATCAAAAGGCTATGGCTGACGTGTATGGCGATTGGGATGACTCATAAGCTCTCCTAGCTGGATTGATGGCTACGATGGAGGAGTCTAACCCTGGGACTGTTTTCCTGTCGTAGTACAACACTGTAGAAAATGAGGACCAAGTACGGGTTCAAAATGAGCTGATGTTTCACCGTTTATTTTGATCATTCAAGTCATGCACTGATGGGTTCTCTTTCTTCCTTCCAGTGATCCAAGTAGATGGCAACTTCTATGTACTTTTCAGAAAGGAAGGTGCCATCAACTTGGATAACTGGAAGGCAGAAAGAGAACCCATCAATACATGGCTTGAATGACCAAAATAGACGGTGAAACATCAGCTCATTTGAACCCGTACTTGGTCCTCATTTTCTACATTGTTGTAACACGGCACGAAAACCGTCTCGGGGTTAGACTCCTCCATTGTAGCAATCAGTCTAGGAAGGAGGACGTATGAATCGTCCTAATCGCCATACACGTGAACCATGATCTTTTGCTTTCCATGCCATGCCTTCTTGTACCTGATTGTGTAGGGATGACATTCTTTGACCTCGAACATAATAGCTTTGATGGTGATGTTTGGTTGTGCCTCCATCAAGTGCTTAATAGTGGCACTCACTTTCTTTGCATTAAGTTGGCGGTGATCCTGGGAAAGTATGGACGAGGAGTAGTTTAGTTGTTCTGCACCGTGTGAATTACCCAACACCATTTTTTATCCATGTAACTCGAAACTCCTATTGACATCTCCAGGATTCTTGCAGATGACATGGAGTTGTTTTTGGTCAAAATATTTGACCTTCCTCTCAACATTCCTCCTCATAGCTTATTCTCTAAAAGCATTATCAACATCATCTTTGGTGGGGAAGTGTCATTCCCACCTCTAAATCAGCCGTCAAATTCCATAATGACATGAGGCGAAAGTCGGGATCTTCGTTATGAGCATATAAGGGATGAATAGGGATATTTGTGTAGTATGGAGTTGGTGGATCCCGGACCCCCTCCCTCATCTTCCGTGTTCTCTTCCTCACTCATAGATCTCAAATCTTCTTCATTATCCTCATCGTTTCGTATGGATAACTCAATATCTCGGCAGTGGGATCCTCGTGACCATCACTGCCAACATCATCTCGATTATGTGGAGATCGCATGGATACTCTTATGGAATTTTCAATATGAGTCAATTCTGGACTCCATGTTGGCCAACAAACGCCATCAGACTCAACAAATGGAGCAAGCTCAATAGAATTAACACGATGAAAGCATATTCCCATGGTACCCCCATCTCCCACATAACCACCCATCTATGCTCTCATGCAACACCATCACCATAGGAATGGTTGCGATAAGAGGATTCACTGCCATCATATCCATAACTGGCTCTACTCTGACCGACAACGTCGGTCTCAACATACCTCTGGAAGCTCGATCTTGTTTTCAGCTAGGAAATCCCTCATCATGTTAACCCCATCATTGTCGGTATGACAACTCCTTTGTACATGACACCACCTCCATTGATGTTTGGATATCGGTAAGTAATTTTACAAACTCTTGTCTGCCACCCACCCCCCTCATTCAAATCTTATCTGCACAAATATCATAGAGTTCTTGTCACGTGAATCTGGTCTAAATTTTCAACCTATTGGATTCACCATCTTCATAATTGATCCCTTTGTGGGAGTTTGTCACTGATCATTCCATTGAATAAGAAGATGGAACTTTCAAAATTTACTCATGTCTGCAATTTAAAATAACAAACGATCACATACAACATCCAATACCATAATCCATCATACATTCAGCTTTAATCTGAATATTTAGCATATTTTACACTAAGCATAATTAGTGAAGAACAATTACATAACTACTTAAACATGATCGTACTAAACAAATTTAGATATACCTTGACGGAATGGAGTTTTGGTGCGACTGTGAGATTTTCTACAAGTTGGATGGAGAAAAGGGAAAATAAGAGTGAAATGGGATGGGAGGATTGTAATTTTATTTAGAATCATATCGGACCTTGATCGTTGTAGGGCAAAGCGATTTAGCCAAGATCACGTTCAACGTAAGCGATCATGCCTAGGCAGTTACACCTAACCCTATCCTCGTGATGAATTATGATCGCGAATGAGTGAAGCGATTTTGAATGATCACTTTTAGCTAAAGCGATCAAGGTGTTCACCCGTCCATCCACACAAAAACATATGCACCTTACCCTATCCTTGTGGTAAATTAAAATCGTTGGTTACCAAAGCGATTTAACGTTGATCGCTTCCAACGAAAGCGATTAGTTGGATTGCTTTATTCGAACTCTATTATTACGCGATTTTCAGTTTGATCAATTTACATGGAAGCGATTTAGTTATCATCGCTTTTCTTGAACGCGATTTACCATTCATTACGTTTTACTATAGTGATTTTAATGTAGATCGTGCGTAGAACGCGACCATGCATAAACATGTGTACTTTAGTAAATTTTATAAAAACTATTGTATTTTCGAATTTTTTTTAGGGATTATATCACTGGGAAACCTGAACTATCAAAAAACAGTTATTTGTATTCCGAACTATTCAATATTCCATTTATATCCCAACGTATGATAGTGTGTCATTTATGTCATGAAGATTTCGTTAACCGCTATAGATAACAGTTTACCATTCGGCGGCCAATTTGATGTTGATTTAGGAGCGAAATCGACTGAGCGATTAAGACAATTTGGGAATTTTAGTAATATTTTTTTCTATTTTCTAATTTTAATCATTTTAGATGAAAATACAAATAAATATTTATATTTAAAAATCTATATCAGATGTCACGTCGACACTAACTAAATTTTATGTTAAATATTGACGATCAAACTCAGTCAACACTAACGGAAAAATAATTCAGAACATAAATGTCATATTGAATAGTTCGATACACAAGTGACACTTTCTTGATAGTTTGGATTTCCCGATGGTGTCGGCCTTTCTTTTTTTTAAGAACTTTTGGTACATAGGGGAAAAAATCCTAACTATTACATTCACATCGAAGCAAAAGTTGCATTCTGAAAAACTGAACTGATCGAAGCAGCTAACACAATATCAGCTACTCATCGATGAATGCATACAGGTATTGAGCCTTTTGTGACCATCCTTCACCTTGATCTCCCCCAAGCTCTGGAAGAAGAGTACGGTGGCTTCTTAAGTCCGCTCATTGTGTACGTGACAACCATATCGATCCTGTGTATAACCAACTTGTCAAATGTATATGTTCTTGATGTGGCCGCCGGTACGTACGTACGTATACTTCAGTGATGATTACAGGGGATTCGCGGAGCTCTGTTTTCGAGAGTATGGTGGGAAAGTGAAGAAGTGGATTACAATCAACGAGCCATGGACGATGAGCAGCTATGGTTATGATGAAGGGATTTTCGCCCCCGGTCGATGTTCACAGTGGGTCAACCCAGCCTGCGAAGCAGGGGACTCTGCTACTGAGCCTTACATTGTTTCCCATCACGCCCTCCTTTCCCATGCCTCTGCCGTCAACCTTTACCGACAGAAATTCCAAGTAATTTCTTCTTTCTTTATCCCATTTTGATCCTCAAAAACAATGATTAACGTGAAATTTCAGCAGTGGCAGAATGGAGAGATTGGGATAGCGCTGAATTGTTTTTGGATGGTACCTTACTCTGACTCGATAGTCGATCAGGCTGCAGCAAGAAGAGCGGTGGATTTCATGTTTGGCTGGTGAGAAAATTATACTATGGAAGTAAAAGGATACAGACTTCGTCATCCTTGTTTCATTTTCTGTGTGTTGTTGGGCAGGCATATGGAACCCATAACCTACGGGAGATATCCCAAGAGCATGGAAGCTAATGTTGGGGAGAGGTTGCCAAAGTTCACCAAGGAACAGTCGTCGAACCTAATCGGATCGTACGATTTCGTCGGCATTAACTACTACACTACATTTTACGCGATCCATAACAGCATTGGAAGCAAGAGTGGGCTCAGGTACAAGACAGATTCCCTTGCTGAATGGAGATGTAAGTGTCAATCACTGTTAAAAATAGTGTCACTAATTATCATCTCTCGTATTAAGCTCTTTCGATTTGTAGTTAACCAACTATCTTTCCCCTGTATCTTACTGATAAATGCAGCAGAGAAAGATGGTGTTCCCATTGGTCCTCAGGTAAGTACTATTGCCAGTTGTATAATTAACTCATTACATAATGCTTAATGAAAGTGTTGGTTGTGGTCAGGGTGCATCATTTTGGTTGAATGTGTATCCAGAAGGAATTCGAGATCTGATGAATCACCTCAAACACAAATACAACAATCCGCCTGTTTATATAACCGAGAATGGTATAGCTACAACAAACTTGTGGTGTAGTTCGATATTATGTCAAGTTTGTTTGAATGAGTATATAAATTTTATGGTTGTAGGTCTTGATGAAGTGACACAGGGGATTACAATGGAAGAATCCCTCCAAAATCCTGATAGAACACAATATATCAAAGCACATCTTCACCAACTTCAGAAAGCCATCTAGTGAGTGTGGCCTATATCTGCATATATACTTTTCATCTTTCATTCATTTCACTGATTATCCACCTCTTGTTGTTTGGCATTCTGGTTCTGATTCATGCAGTGAGGATGGCGCCAACATAAGAGGGTATTTTGCGTGGTCGTTACTCGACAATTATGAGTGGTCCAGCGGCTATACAGTGAGGTTTGGACTTCACTATGTTGATTATCAGAATGGGATGAAGCGTGAACCCAAGCACTCTGCCAAATGGTTTGCAGACTTCCTGCTACATCCCAACCACACCACCACCACGGACAAACGCCATCTCTGCCTCAAGCTACATCACGAATCATCGCCATCTTTCTAACCTGCCATTCCTGTGTACCCTAGCTTGGACCCTCTGTAAGGTGACTGGTGAAGAGCAAGCATTCTACAGTTATAGAAATGCTCTTTCTTCACAAACAAGAAACATCAACCATGCTACATCAGTACTTTTGTTCATAATACGGTGAATCAATCAGACGAGTGTGGCATATTCTCATTGCAGTAGGAACAAGAGGCTCATACAAATGTCATACATAAACGAGCAAACAACCAAGGCACACTTGTAATATATGCGCGCCTGACAAATTAGAAAAATACTCGGTACCAATCTGTGGGAACAAATACATCTTTAACAACTAGCCGTTGAGCTCCCTGAATGGCGATCTCTCTTCAACAACTGCTCCATATCGTTTCATCATCGTTGGGGAAGGAAGATGGTGATCTTCATCAATGTTCTCTTTCCCACCACCGTCTGTTCCTTTTACTCCTTCACTAGAGTCCACGACAATATTTTCTAGCATTTTCATCAGTTGCATGTCCTCTGCAGAGAACTCACTAATTCTGTCACCAACCTGCACGAGAAAAGTCAGCACATTTTCTCTTTCGGCTGTCAGCTTCAGCACTTCTTCACTCAAACCTCTCTTCTCATACATCAGCTCATCAACCAATGCTTCTGAAGTTCTCAGCTTTCCCTCCATTGCTGTCATTACTTCTCTCATTTCCATCATTTGGGATTCTAGCTTATGCTCCAAGCAATAGATGTCAGCAGCTGCCATCTTCTCCTTCATTTCAGCATCCTTAAATCCTCTTTCTTCCACCATGTGTGTCAACACTGCGCCTTCAAGTTCTCTTCTCAGTGTTTCCTGTTCATAGAATTCAATCTGCCTCTTCAGATTTTCAGTAATGTCCACTTGCGAAAGAAGAGAAGCTTCTAACTCTTTCTTTAACATTTGATTCTCTTCGAGATCATCATTTAGCCGTTGAGCAATCGACTTCCATATCCACAACTCAAACTCAACTGCATTTCCCTCGCACATCTTCACTGCCAATTCAGAACTCAAACTGTCCAATGCACCACGGACTTCTTTCAGTTCGTCCTTCAATCCATTCTCCTTTAACATAGCTTCCTTTTGAAGGTCGTGCAGGGATTTCAGCGACTCCTCCAGCATTCCCTTGTGCCTCTCTACTTCCTTCTGCAACCCTAGTTTCTGCTCTTCAAGAACGCTGATAGACTCAATTCTCTCCCTTTCTTCAGCCAATTCAGAAGTTGTTTCATCCAATGCATCAGATATTTCTCTTATCATCTCCTGCAAGTTTGTCTCAGTTTGGAAAGCTTTCTCTTCAAAGCAACGTTGTTGATTGTAGGATTCCTCGACCATTTGCTTTTGTCTCTCGAGTTCCTTCTCTTGCAACAGAAGCTTCTCTTCAACACGATCGAGGGCCTCGGCCTTTGTAGACAGTGAAACTACCTTCTCACGCTCCTGGACCAATTCTGAATTCACCATGTCCAATTCATTGCAGAGTGCCTCAATTTTCTGCTGCAGATCCTTTTCTGACTGCAAAGCTTGTTCCTTGAAATGGAAATGGCATCCGGATGATTCCTCGAGCATCTCCCTGTACCTTGTAACCTCTTTCAGTGACTCCTCCAGCATTCCCTTATGCCTCTCCACTTCCTTCTGCAACCCTAGTTTCTGCTCTTCAAGAAGGCTGATGGACTCAATTCTCTCCCTTTCTTCAGCCAATTCAGAAGTTGTTTCATCCAATGCATCAGATATTTCTCTTATCATCTCCTGCAAGTTTGTCTCAGTTTGGAAAGCTTTCTCTTCCAAGCAACGTTGTTGATTGTAGGATTCCTCGACCATTTGCTTTTGTCTCTCGAGCTCCTTCTCTTGCAACAGAAGCTTCTCTTCAACACGATCGAGGGCCTCGGCCTTTGTAGACAGTGAAACTACCTTCTCACGCTCCTGTACCAATTCTGAATTCACCATGTCTAATTCATTGCAGAGTGTCTCAATTTTCTGCTGCAGATCTTTTTCTGCCTGCAAAGCTTGTTCCTTGAAATGGAAATGGCATCCGGATGATGCCTCGAGCATCTCCCTGTACCTTGCAACCTCTTTCTCCAGCACAAGCTTCTGCTCTTCGATAGGGATGATGTCCTCGACTCTCAACTGCAAAGACTCAACCTTTCTACGCTCTTCTTCGATTTCCATCTGTGCTTTAGCCAAGATAACATCCTTCATCTCCAGCTGCTTCATCAAGCTAGAAACTTCATCAACTTTCTCTGTGTTATGGATACTATTATCAGCTTCAGCCTTTCGTAGGTTGGATTGAGCCTCAGCTACTCCTGATTTCAACACCAATAATGCTATGGCAGCCTCCTCATTCTGCAACTTCATCTGCAGTAAAGCTGAGCGACAATTTTCCAGTTCGATCTCGAGCTCTTTCACCACTGCTTCACTGCTCTCCAGTGCAGACTGGTACTTGGCAACTTCTGCAGTCAATTTCTCCGCCTGAGAACTCCATTCAGCTTCTTTAGCCCTGAGAATCGCAGCACAATCTCTGTGCACCTGCTCCACACTTCTCAGCTTGTTCTTAAGTTTGGCTAGAGAAGAACCATTCCCAGCTTCCTGAATCTGAGCTTCTCGAAGCTCTTTGAGTGACTCCAGCAGCTCTTGATTCTCTTGCTCGAGCTTTCTTGACTGGTACTCAACTTCTTTCCAACGTGTCTCCTTTGTCAACAGTGAATGCCTGAGAGCTGCAATTTCATTGTCCCTTTGTGCGGTCAAGCATTCCAGCTGTGACTTTGCATCCTGGTAGTCAGTATAAACATTCTCGAAACGCTTCTTAAAGTCAGAAACCTCAACTTCTAGCGCTTTCCTTTGGCTCTCTTCACGTGCAAGGGCATGGTTGCACATCTTCAACTGGCTTTGAAGATCTTGAGAAATTCTTGTCTGAGAATCTAAGCTCTCCTGAAGTGAACAAATCTCATCAACTAACTTAGTCTTCTCCTGTTTCCACTCCTTTTCGTTTTCCTTGTACTCAAATCGAAGCTTCTTGTGCGCCTCTTCTAGGTGCTTGAACTGCTCACTTTTCCACTTGAGCTTCTCTTCAACCTTCATCTTCTGTTCTTCCAATGTCATCATCACATCATCCCTATCTCTTAGTGCTTTAGCTGCTTTGGCCTGCTTTTCAGCTTCCAAACACTTCTTCTCGGAAGTGGAAAGCATCCCTTTGAGACCTTCAATCTCTGCCCTAAGTACATTGATCTTCTGCTGTTGATCTATATCCTTCTCATTTGCCTCGTCTAGAGACGCCATCAGGTGTCTCTTCTCTTCCTCCCATTTCTGAAACTTGTCATCACAGGAAAATCGAAGCTTGTCGTTTGCTGAGCTCAGCCCTCTCACGATGGACTCCTTTTCATTCAACGTGCGTTGAATCTTTCCCACTTCATGGGTTAGCTCCTGAATCTGTCCTTCCTTTGCACTGATTTCGTGGGTTCGTGACTCGATCTCTGATTGTGCTGATTGAAGCTGGCGGATTTGATCATTGTGAGATCTCTTCAAGCTGTCAAACGACTGCGATTTGCTCTTCAAATCTACTCTCAGCCTCTCGATTTCTGCTTTGGCTTCATCCAGTTCTTCACAGAGTCTCTCCATTTCTTCACTTGTGGCCTGTGGGGGGTTTCTTGCTTTCGATCGTTCTGAACAAGAAAACTTATCAATTAACCATACAAATGGGGTAACGAAATGGATTCTACCTATTCTCTAATTACACAAATCTATGCACTTAATCCAGTTTGGATACCGAGAAAATCCATGAAAAAAATATCCAGCCACAGAAACCCTTTTTACCGGTCACGTTCATGGATTTCTAGGAAGCCAATCAACCAACGAAACCCATGTAACAAAATCGAAACAGATTGAACACAAGTAGGAAAACCTAAGAGGAGAATCTATGAAACCCCCAATAAACCCTAAGATGAATGAAGCAAGAAGACGACAAGTAAAAGCAATCATCTTTACGACAGAAATATAAGGGCAAGGGGCTTTCTTCTCAAATTTTTTCCCGGCAATCAAAGAACCCCATCAAAGAATCCAGAAACTAGTACCTGTTTGTGGAGATCAGGCGACCTTCGCCATGGCAGAATTACTTCTGGCGAAGAAAAACTGAGTGTTGAGAATCCGTAAAGAAAGCAGTGGGTGGGCGCGGGGAATGGGGTTTCAGAGTTCTAACTTCCTGGAGAGAGCCGTTAGAAGTGAGAGAGTGAGGGGAAGAGCGAGTTTGTTTGTTTGGATTTGAAATATTGCGAGTGTCAGTACTCGGTACTCGTTCGAACAACCGCTGAATCTGATTTGGTTTTCTTTGTTCGATTTAAAAAAAAAAAGTTGTGAAAAGTAGCCGTTACAATTGGAAATGGGTTGGGCTTTGAATGACTAAGTCAAGTCGGCCCAATATTCATTATCAAGTGGGCTAGCCTTACCGTTTTTTGCCTAGTTCATACAGTTATAGACCCTATAGTTTTTTTTTTGTTGGAATTATAGTCCCTATTGTTAATCGGAGTTCAGCAATATATATATCATAATATTAATATCACCGAAAATATAATTGTATCATCCAAAAGCTTAGAAGAAATATTGACATATATACTATATGAGTGAAATAGACAATTAAAAAATAATCCTGTTTTTAGAGTTAAGCTATGAAACTATCAAAAAAAAAAAAAACCAAATACCAAACAAATTAAAAGCTCTCAATAAAATCCTAAATTTTCGCATGGAAAAGGAAACAACTTTTCTCCGACTAGTAAAAGTGATATCGTCGCTCTAGTGTCTTAGCGAGCTATTCGCTGAGTGGATGATTATGTGAAATCTCAAAAGAAAATTGATCTCGATATGCATGTGTCTCGCCGACACTGTCCATGATGAAGCAAGCCATCGGATGAAGTCTTCATAATGAATAATAATTCACAGGTGATTGGTGGGTTAAGGTATGTGATATCGGTGGGGTTGTGCAAAACGAAGCTGAGAATATTGTTTTCAGTTTTTTCCGTCTTAAAAGAGTTGATGCAGTGTCCAAGAAGCAAAAGCAAGGGTTATATGAATGAGCATTTATGAAGCTGAGAAGAAAGGTCTTTAGCCTCTAATCGTCGAGACACATTGCCATAATCTCATTGTGAGATTGAAGAATGACGAGGAAGATAGAACGAAGCCGGGGAGATTCTATGATAAATTGTCGAGGATGCAATCGCGTCAAAAGGGAAGAGTTTTATCATCGGTCCGTGCTCAACAGCATACTGCACATCCAATTGTCCACCATTTAGTGTATTTGCGTAAGGACTAAAATTAGACTCTTTTTTATTCGAGAAACCACCTACGATAATTTGTAATCGCTATGTAAAGTCGGTTTAATCCAAAAATTCAAATCGATCACAAAAATTATTAAAAATAGCCAATCGACAACCAATCTCATGATACTACAATTATTATTATAATAAAACCTCATCATGCTACACAACAATTCGAATGGTGGGCTGATAGGTGGGGAGGTCCAGTTTTTATTTTATTAACTCATATATTATAAACACGAAAAAAAATCTTCATTTCCATTTCTTTAATACACCAGCAGCTGGTTGTTCAAACTCCTCTTATAAATTAATCCCATCAAAAGATATGTATATGTGACTCTGTATCTCTCGCATGAACATGCATGAAAGAACTAATGTCTCCAAAATAAAACAATTGGCAGCTTTTTATTCTTTGAGAAACAAGAAGAGACTCGTATCATACAATACAAAAGTGTGAAAAAGTGGTTGCCATAATGAGCCGGGAAAAGCCGTCTTTGGCTCAATGATCGTCCTTCTCCACCTGTACTCTCCCAATGAAGAGATCTGGACGACATGTGGAGTGATAGGATTTGCTCGTAGGCTTCTTTCATTTGAGAAATTGGGAAGAAAGTTTGAAGAGCAAGTTGACAGGCGGAATTCGCTCCTAGCCACCATCTCAGGGAGACAGCCATTGCTGCAAACGCAAAAAGGAAGAAAGGAAAAGAAAGAAACAGAATACCTCTAACTCCACACATTCCCCCCACTCCTTTCACTTTTCCTTTTTTGCTCTTCTTCTCTTTGATTTTCCACTTCTTTTCCATTCTCTCTCCACCTTAAACAAACAGAGACAAGAGGATGGATATTGGGTACCATGTCTATCTTAGATCTTGGATATCCTTCCCCTGATTTCATGATAATAGACAAAAGGAAAAGGAAGAGTAGTAGCTTCCATGTTCTTCATCATCCAAATGTAAACCACATTGATTCTTACAAAACAACAAACACTATGTGTTAACGTTTTCACAACCCAAAAAACCAGCAAACAAGGGCCTGTGAGGAAGAAGAACAAACAAGGGCCTGTGAGGAAGAAGAAGAAGATACACAATGTTGCAGAGAGCTGCAGGCAATGCTTATTCATGGTGGTGGGCCAGCCACATCAGAACCAAACAATCCAAATGGCTCGAGCAAAACCTTCAAGGTACCATAACCATTACAACCTTCATCCAAAATCACTCATCAAACTCGATACATTTCCTGAAAACATAACATGTTTTTTCTTTCTTTTTTCTGCAAATTCCACGCTGCATTGTTTCTTTCACCATTATTGCCTGAACATGTTAGTGTATGCTAAATTTTAGCTAATAATCATCCAACGTTGATTTCGGTATTATATGAAAACATGTTCCTTTGTAGTGATGAGAAATGTCTTGAAATGGATTTCTAGATATGCAAGAAAAGGTGCACAACGTGATGGCCCTGGTATCAGAAGATGGGGACTCCTTCGCGAAGAGGGCAGAAATGTACTACAAGAAACGGCCAGAGATCATCATCTTCGTCGAAGAATCCTACCGAGCTTACAGAGCATTAGCCGAGCGCTACGATCACATCTCCACCGAGCTTCAGAATGCCAACAACACCATCGCCTACGTCTTCCCCGAACAAGTCCAGATGGCAATGGAAGATGAAGACGACATCCCTTCCCCACGTTTCCTTAAGAAACTCCCCGCCGCCGGCGATCTCCCCAAGGGCAACATCCCAAAAGTGCCCAAGCTCCCCAAAGAGATAAAGGGCATGTTCCAATCCGCCACTAAAAAACTCCAACCCAAGAAATCGATCAAGGTGACAACCTCATCATCGTCTCCAGCTGCTCCAAAACCCACTATGTCGAAACCTGAAGCGTTCAAACAGATCGACAAGCTTCAGAAGCAGGTTCTGGTTTTACAGACAGAGAAAGAGTTTGTCAAGAGCTCGTATGAAAACGGGTTGGCGAAATATTGGGAAATTGATCAGCAGATTAGAGAGATTCAGGATAAAGCTTGCAGCTTGCAGGATGAATTCGGTGCCGAAACGGTGATCGATGATGATGAAGCACGGTCGGTGATGACGTCAGCTGCCCTGCAATCGTGCCAGGAGACTCTGGCGAAACTGGAGGAGAAGCAGGAAAAGTCGGCCGAGGAGGCTAAGAAGGAGAGGAAGAGGATTAAGGAAGCCCAGGAGAAGCTCAAGTCTCTTCTGAATCAAAACTCTTCTGGAGAAATTGATCAGGGAAAGGGGAGGAAGGAGGAGGAGAGCAGTTCCGATGTTGCAGCGGCAGCTGCTGCTGCCACAGAGGAAGAAGAAAAGGAGGAGATGAGAGCTTTGCAACAGCAGAGGCAGGAGATCGAGGTATTGAGGGAAAAGATAAAGAAGCATTTTGAGGCGAGTGCTGATTCATCTTTCACTGTTAGTGAGATGGCTGAAAAGATTGATGAGTTGGTGAACAAGGTGATTGGATTAGAAGCAGCGGTTTCTTCTCAATCTGCGTTGATTCAGAGGATGAAGGCTGAGACTGATGAGCTTAATGGTGAGATCCAGAGTTGCTTGGAAAGTGGTGATAAAGAGAAGATGGAGAATGAGAAGGTGGAGGAGTTGGAGAGGAAGCTGGAAGGGATTCAGAAGATGAATGAGGATGTTGAAAATCAAAGCACGAATCTACAGACGAATTTCATGGAAGCAAAGTGTAATCTTGATCATTTGCATGATAAGTTGGATAGCGTGAAGCCAGATGAGGAAGTTCAGACTCCACCAAGGCAGCAGTTTAAGAAAGCTCCCAAGTTCGAATCATCCCAACAGCAGCCATTTGTTAAGGGGAAGAACATAAGGAATGCAGTTGCTGAGTTTGATAACTCGGTGAAAGTAAGTGGCTTTTTTGTAGTGATTTCCTACTAAACCTCGTGGTGAATTGTTTGGTTATTAAGTCTGTGTGTCTGTATCTAATGTGGTTGTAGCAAGACAAAGAGAAAAGTCAGAGGGAGTTGAAGCAGCAACAAGTAGCTGATGAGATTAGGCAAGCAAGGGAGGCAAGGGAATCGAGGAAGAAGGTCAGAATTTCGGATAAGAAAAAGAAGGACAAGCCAAAGAAGGAAAAGGACAAGAAGTCCATGGAAGAAACTGCCAACGTGAAACAAGAAGTGGAACAAGTTGCAGAACAAGTAAAAAATGTTGCTGCAAATGTGAGGACAGAAGATCAAGGATATGTTGCTGAAACAACAGATGGAGATGTGAATAGAGGAGAGGAAATTGGACACGAGAAGAAACAAGAAGAGCACAAACCGAGCCATTCCGTTTCGATTGGTGAAATGTTGGGGGATACCGGAACAGAGGTAGAGAGAAAAGAACAAGATCTTGGGAGCTTGTTGGGAGATGATCTGAAGAAAGAAATTCAAACCCAGATGAGACATGAAGATGAGTCTTCAGAGGATGCTAAAGCAGTTTCAAAGCAAAAATCTTTGAAGAAACTCGAGAAGCTTGGCTCTGGTACACAAGAAAAGGTAGAAGCAGCAGCAGCAAATGTTGACGCTGGTGATGAACAAGGAGTAGAAGAAAGAAAGGATGCAGATTTGACCAGAGGAGAAGGAATTCAGCAGGTGCAGAAACCAGATGACAACTTGAACCAGTCTGTATCAGTTGCTGGTAACCAAGATCTTGGTAGCCTGCTGATGAAGGATTCACAAGAAGGATTTCAATCTGAAGAGAAACAACAACATGACACTGCAGAGGATTCTAGCGACGAGAAAACTGTTGCAAAACAAATATCTTCGAAGAAAATCGAAATGCGTAGTGCTGATACACAAGAAGTGGCAGCAGCTCCAGTCGCTAATGTTGACATTGATGCATCAGAAAATGCAACAGGAAATAGACAAGCTGATCTTAGTGGTGAAACACAAGATAAAAAAGCAACAGCAGAAGCAGCAACAACAACACCAACAACAACTGATGATAATAGTGTTCAAACACAAGACAATGCATCATCACTGAAAAGTGAGAGTGAAGACGACGAACCGGATTGGAAGCAGCTGTTCCTGAAAGGTGTGGAGAATAGAGAACAAGTTCTTCTTGCAGAGTACACAACCATTCTTCGAAGCTACAAAGAAGTTAAAAAGAAGCTCACAGAAACAGAGACTAAAGGAGGGGATAGCTTGTTTGATATAACGATCCAGCTGAAAGAATTAAAGGCAGCCAATGCGAAAAAGGACGAACAGATTCGAATGCTGAAGAAAAAACTTAGCCTCTTGCAGCAAGACAACGATGACCAACCTGAGTCACCATTCACAGTAGCGGATATATTACACGACTTCAATCTGGATCTTGATGATGAAATCTCGCCCATTGAAGAGAGGTTTCGGTCGAGCATTGATGAAGTTTTGGAGGATAACTTGGATTTCTGGCTGAGGTTCAGCACCACATTTCAACAGGTGCAGCAATTTGAGACCGAAGTCAGAGACTTACAATCTGAGTTGTCTGAACTGGAGGAAAAGTTGGGGAAGCAAGAAGGGAGCAGCCATGGGAAGTACAGTCTGAAATCGGATGCAAAGCCATTGTATAAGCACCTAAGAGAGATCCATGCTGAGTTAACAATTTGGATTGAGAAAGGTATGACGCTAAAAGATGAACTCAAAGGAAGATTCTCTGCTTTGTGTGAGATTCAGGATGATATCAAAGAAGCTCTCAAGGAGAGTGCTGAAGATGAAGAGTTCAAGTTCACCAGCTACCAGGCTGCAAAATTTCAAGGTGAGATTCTAAACATGAAGCAAGAGAACAACAAAGTTGCAGATGAATTGCAAGCAGGGTTAGATCATGTGACAACCTTACAACTTGAGGTTGAGAGAACACTGGCCAAATTGAATGAGGAATTCAAGCTTTCTGGTTCTAAGAACCGCCAGAATATCCAACTTCAACACTCAGAGAGCCGAGCTCGAGTTCCTTTGAGATCTTTCATTTTTGGAGTCAAACCAAAAAAGCAAAAGCATTCAATTTTTGCCTGCGTCCATCCAGTACTCCACAGAAAGTACAACGGATTCAGATCAGGATTAAATCTATGATTAATGTATCTTCCTTTTTTCTTTTTCCCCATTTTCTCACCCCTCCTTTCTTGGTGTATTGTATTTGTAGATTCTTTCATTATGTAACTTTGTCTATCCAGAGAGATCATGGATTCTGTTTCTGGATATTCTGTGTACTTTAGACACTTGCAGAGTTTTTATGGAGAATTTTCAGAATATTGACAATGCTTCTTTGGATGTTCCGAAACAGATCTAATTTCTTATATTTAATTTCCCTTGTGATTGGATAAGACTAAGTAAAAACAGAGGAAGAAAGAGACACCATTTATAACAACTCATCAAACAGAGATACAACTGTTTGCTGATAAACATGATTTAATAATTTCAACTGTTTGCAGGTAATTACATGATACTTTTCCTTTGCCCCGCATTCAACGATCCATGAAAAGACGATTTAAGCAGCACTAAACTATCAACAACATAAAGAACATTGAAGTAACTAAAATCAAAGACACAAATATATGAGCATCAGTGGCAGCACATGAATTCCATCTGCTCATGAAATAGAAACTCTCAGGCTCTTATCCTAAAAACCTCAGGCTCTTCTGGTTAACTAAATGTCACCTCAGATACTACTTTGGCTCCCCTCCCCTTTGCTATGTATAGGCCGATGTGATGCATCAGCTCCTGGAAGAAAAAGCGAATAAAGCTGTCTAAGTTAAGGAATCGATAGAGACATAAGCCTTACTAATAATGCAAAAATTATAGCTTCAATCACATCAGGACATGGGTGGAAACCATTTCAACACTGGCCAACTCTTGTAATATTGATCAACTTCAAGAATTCACTGCCTTCTCAAAACTAGGATAACCAAATCAAAGAAATGGCGAACTTTGAGATACCTGCGGATGAGCTATAACATCTTTAGCAGCTCTAGCAACACGAACAGGAAGGTCGAATGTTGCACAACCGCGAGAGTAAACAACCACATCTTGCAAAGGGGAAAGCAAACCACGATTCCTGGCAGATAATGCTGAACAAATGAAATCCAGCACGCAGATATCTGTGCATATCCCTACCACCAATATCTTCAACATGCCAGAGTACCAACCATAATGTCAGACAATGCTATAAGTAAGAAAGAAAGGTCACCCACAAAAAAAACAAGCATAATGAAGAAAATCAAAAGCTACTTACAGCTTGGATTTGATTGTTCACAACCCAATCCACAAACATATTGGATCCATCTTTCTCAACACAACCAATGAACCCATCAATGCAATCTTTACGCCTCAGGGTGGCGTTAGCCTCATTCTCTAACCACTGAAGTTCTGCAACCGTCAACAAACTAAGCCTAATTAGAGAAACCAAACCCCAGAAACTCATTCGCAATTCAACATCCCTGGTTCAATGATCAAACATCGCCACAATTAAAAACAAAATACTGCGAGAAAGCAAGAATTACCAGGAACTAGATTTGCTTCATCTGTACCAGCGATGCAATGAGGCGGGTAAGGAGGCTCGGGAACGCCACGATGGTGTGTGTCGAGGAAAGCGAACACGGGCCATTTCTTATCGCAGAAAGCTCGAGCAAGCCTTACTGATTCCTCAATCATTCCCGAAATCTGCTTGTCAGGCTGCATTGGAGCCTAATAATAACCCAAAGAACTCGTCGATTCATCTTATGGAAATTGGGGATCCGCCTTCAACTGGGAAACAGAAAAGGGAGGGGAAAGAAAGCAAATTTGCAGATTCGTAATTCTTACCAAGTTGCCAGCGCCAACAGTGCAGAAGCCGTTAACTAAGTCGACCATAACAAGCCCAGTTTTAACATCGCCGTTGAGCACGAAAGCTTCCTGATCAACAGGAAGCTCGGCCTTCAGCAAATCAATGCCCGTCGGGGGAGAAACCATATCTCCCATCTGCTTCTGATCAAAGCAGAGCTGCAGAGGCCAGATAGTTGTGGATAAAGAAAAAAACAAAGAAAGAATGAGGCGCGAGAACGAAAATATGAGGGGAAAAGAGCTTCTGGGTCTGGCCAATTACCTTGAAAAGATCTCTTTTTCTGTTCAAAGTCTGACGAACGGGAAGACTCCGCAGGGGGTGAAGAGATGCAGAGCGTGGGGAAGGGGGGAAGAGTAAAGTGCGGTTTAGACTGTAGAGGCCTAGAGGGAGCTTTGAATAAAAATATTGGCTGGGTCGTTGAAGGCTGCTACAGCTGAGTGAGATATTCCTATCTTTTTATAGTGCTGTGGTAATGCCAGGGTTGCCGGATTGGTGGTTCGGCCTTCGGCGCATCTTTCATGTTTGTCACACCCGTGGTTCAACCGGTATCGGTTATAAAATTTGTGTGAACACTTTCGAAATAATTCATATGGTCGATTTATGATATCTAAATAAAATTATGTATTTTTAGTAAATTGATAAAAGTAATAATTTCTTTTTTATTTCATGAATTTAAAAGTAATATATTGATGTTATTTGTTGGATACAAGTATGAACGTTTAGATATTAACGTTAAATGTATTTACATATTATCATTTATAATTTGATTTGGAATGTCATATTTTATTTGAATATGAATTATGTTTTTTTTAAATGATATGAATTGTAAGTTAAATGTATTCAAATATGATTAAATTCATTTGATGTTAATCATTTTTTTACATTTCTACATACTTTGTTAAACCGATATGAACTGGCACAAACCGCTTGTACCACCGGTCGAACAATTCCACTTGCTAAATTGGTGCAAAGGTATAAACTGTTTGAACAACTTTGGTTCTGTGAGATTCGGTTAGTGGAAGATGTTGATGCCTGATCCCATTCGCTCTTCACCCAAACCAGATTTATACAAATTTTGTTTATTAGCTAAATTATTGTAGTAAACTTATAATTAATCAAATCTGAAATTAAATTCCTTATAATTAATACACTTGATTAACGAAAAACAAACAACAAGTAACTACTTTTATATAAATGGATTGAGACGGCTATGTACATATCTTTCATTCATAACTAACCGGGATTTTGTGCTATGAGAATCATACAGAATCCAATGGTACAGGTTGTTTTACACACGCAAATGAAAACCAAGCGATAAAGAATGCTCTCGTCTAGCTAAAAAGGCAACACACTTGTTACCCTCACGATAAATGTGCGAGATGACAACCTCCCAATTTCTATCGAGCAGCTTCTAAAGCGCCAGATAATTATAGCATGCTCGTGATCTCTCGTGAGAGTGCTCTTAAGCAACTATATTGCATAGCGCAAGTCTAGCTATACTCGAACAGGTCTGTGCCCATCATCCCATGCCAACTTAAGCATTCTATTGCGCCTCTCAACTTAGTCTGGATAATGGAGCAGCTACACGAGTTCACTGAACTCTGCTAAGCAGTACCCTTCGTGATCTTTGATTAGGCCTCTTGCCCCAACGTGGGTGGAATACATGTGAACTGAGTTGTCGGAGTTGTCAAAGATCCACTAAAGAGGTGGCAGCTTCCAAGAAATCTCTACCTCTGTTCTAGCAGGTAGACTAGTCGTGTGAATAAGCATGTCCTTATCCATAGCAATCCTCACTATACTTAACCAAGCTTGTATGTGTTGTAGAAAACTTTCAATTGACTGGCCTGTGAAGACTTGATCATTCATTGTCTTCCATAAAGACAAGCAAGTAACCCTAAACTTCAAAATAGTGTGTTGTTGTTGAAGGTATCTTCGTAATTGACCCTATAAAAATAGTCCGAAAAATTTATGGTGCCGGAAAGAAGGATGATATGCATCCAACTTAATCGAGATAATTGGTTGTCGGGCAACACTGGCAGAACGGTTTATGTTTCGTTGTTGCAGCTCGTACAAGTGGAAGCACTTGAAAGACATCGTCATGTCTCTCAGCATTCGTCATTAGCATGTCGTTCGCCACCGATCAAAATAATAAACGGTCAAATGCACTTATTGTTAATACACTTATTGTTAATAATAATCTACCATTCTTTCACAGTGAAGAAAATCGTATGGTGGCCACCAATAATGCTATAGCCTATGAGATCCAATCTATAATTTTTTAAGAATTATAGATTGTTTGTGGAACTGGGTAATTTCGAAAATATGGTTTATCATAACAAACAAATATCTAATCTTGTTTGACTGGAAATAAATAATTTATTACTCAGTGGGTGTGACGTATAGCCCACTTCTTGATTATGTTTTTTTACTAATACTTTTTTATGTGTTTGTGCTCAATCAGCAATTCTTGGTGAAGTGTCGAAGTGGTTAAGACTTTTTTTTTTTTTTTTTGACAAAAGATAATCAATAGATCGTTACATCCTGGAATACAGCCAGGCTTGGAAATCAAACAAGCGACAAGTAGACGGGGACAAAGACAGGGCTTGCCTAGCTACCAAATGAGCTACCCTATTGTTCCGCCGATCTACAAATCGTACATTCAACCCTATGTTTGAAGCAAAAATATTCACTATCTCCTCCAGAATGGCCCCTATATTACTATCTCGAACATCCTTCAGGAGAATCTTCTCAATTATCACTTGGGCATCACCTTCAAACCTCATGGCAGTGAATCCATTAGCTAAACACCAACCAACCGCCTCCCGGAGGGCCAAAGCTTCCACCATCATTTGTTCATCCAGAGACGGGAAGTGAACCCCCTTTGCAAGGATGACCTCTCTACCAGAATTGAGGATAACCATCCCCCCCTGCCGCATGTGAGCCCAACCTCACCGCCCCATCCCACATACATATCGCCGTGTCATCTCCATCCGGAATTACGGTCGGGGCCTGAGGGCGTGTAGGCTGTGAAATCGGGTCACGGGGTAAGTGAAGCCATTCCTGCACTTGCTGGTAGAATTGGCGCATTAAGACATGGATACCGAACTACTTGCCTTCAAAGACCACCCAATTCCGGGACCGCCAAATCCTCCACAGAACAGCCACTACAGACATTACGAGAGCCGGGTTGTGAATCCTACTCAACACATTCTTCAGAAAGAGCGGGAACGTATGGCGAGGCAAGCCTTCACCCAAGTGGGTTAGCCCAGAATGATCCCACAATGCACGAGCCACCGGACATTCCAAGAACAAATGTTCCAGCGTTTCCGAAGCCTCTGTTTACACCTAAAATATTTTTGGCCTGAATTAAATGCCACATTAATTAGTCTTGACATTTAATTCGATATCGCATGGCCAAAACGATGTCGTTTGGAGTCGAGCAATACCGCGGAGAATTTAAGCGAGACCGCGAAGAGGCTCGGCGGTACCGCGGTACTTGAAACGACATTGGTTGCAGACCATGTGTGAGTCATGCGCAGGACATGTGTTGCTGTTGGACAAGGAATGTTTTTTATTTTATTTTTCCTTGTCGGAGGAGGAGAGTAACAGTACCGTTTGGAGTCAAGCAATACTGCGAAGAGATAAAACGGTGCCGCGAGCCTCACAGCTCAACGGCATCGCGAGACTGGGAAATGGTGTCGTTTGGCTAAAAAACGACACCGCGACAAGCGGCATCGCGAATGAGTTAAAACGGTACCCCAAGGAAGCTCAGCGGTACCGCGGCACTGGAAACGACACCGTTTACTGAAAATAAAAGGGCCGCGCGTTTTAGTGTAGGTGTCGGGGAAGGAGTTTTTTTTGTTTAATAATTAATTATTATATTTATTCCTTGTCGGAAGGGGAGAAGCGGTACCGCATGGAGACAAGCGACATCGCGGAGAATTAAAATGGTACCGCGGATGTGAAAACAATGTCGCGGGAGGCCTTGATAAGCGGTGCCGATTAATTAAAAACGGTACCGCGAGTAAGCCCAACGGTACCGCTGTATTAGCAAACGACAGTGTTTAATATAAAACAATGTCGTGGAGTAAAAAATCAAACGGAGCTGTTTGGGGAAGAAAACGACATCGCGTGAGATTCACACCAACCCGAGCGAGGAGGAGATCAAGACGGTTGAGACACGTGGGAGTTCACAGCGGAGCAGTTGAGGAAGCGGTTCTACCTAGCGTGAAGACTACGAAGCAGTTTTTCGAATAAAAGCAGTGGAGCAAGGAGAGAGAAGGGGACAACCAAATCAACACAGAAACAACTCTGTCAAACTTTACCTTTTTCTCTGTAACTCCTTCGCGAAGCTCTCCTTCCAGGAAGGATCTCCATAGTCATAGTCGTAGCGTAGTCGCGGAGCTCTCCACAGGAATCTCCATAGGAGTAGCGGTAGCGTAGATTCCCCAAAACTCAAACACCCTAGTTCGAACGTAGTTTGGAGAGGTGCGAACCGTAGTAACGGTCGCGTTGGTTAGAAGTCAGAGGTGAATCGATTAAATCAACGACGCCGACATTCGGTGGCGGATATTTGACGGTCACGTCGATTTCACCATTCAGAGGTGCATCGATCAAATCAACACCGCCCGGTGGATATTTGACGATCGTCATCGATTTCAGCAATCAGCGGTGCATCCGATCAAACGGCACCGCAAGATTTTCCATCGCGAAACATCAAATCAACATCGCCGGAAAAGAATTCGGCACCGGCGGTGGCATTTGGTTTTCTCGGGGAAACATTTTGGCACACCTGGTGGGACACGTGTGTTTGAAATGGCTCTGCGGCGAGGAAAACAAGATTGCGATCTTCCACAAGAATTTCTGGACGAGCAAAGGACCAATACGGAAGTTGGTCAGGCGAACAAGGTGGATAGACATATCGGTCGGATGAAGGAGTGGCCCCCATCCATGTCGAGCACTGACGGGCGTGTTGCACTCCTGTCTCTCCGTCGGGCCGTGGAGGAGTATTACCAGCAGGTAAATCTCTATTTTATCTCTTTAAATAAGCCGTGTGATTCTCTTGGAAGACATATGGATAAATTTTTTAAGATGATAGATGATCATGTTTCCGGTATTGCCAATAAGGATTCACTTAAACCTGTGGCTAAAACAGTGTCGTTAGAGGCTAGCAAATGTCATGTTGGTTCTCCTGTGAACACTATTGTTTTGAAGGACAGGAAAGTTAGAGAGGTCTTGCGAAAGCCACAACAAAGAATAAAATTTAAACGTGTTCATAATAAGTTTCAGAAAATTAGGAAGAACAAGTGTGATATCTTGAAAGATGACAAATTTTACCACATTCTTCAATCTAAGCCGCTAGGGGGGCATGACATCCCAGCTCGTGGTAGATTGAAGAAGAAACAACATCGTGGGTGGCAAAGAAGTTTGCCACACCCACCCTGCTCTAGGAAAAATCAGACAATGGTTTCCTCAAATACTCTTCGGTGTGGGGATGGTAACCACGTAGAAAAATCTAATGCCAACAAAGTTGGCATGACTCAACAGGATCGTTCACGTAAATCATCCCCGAAGTTGTCATTGAGTGGACTAGGGGGCAAGTTCGGTCAAGCACGACAGGGAGTTGCAACACCAGTGCTTATGAGGAACAATTCGGCCATGAGTGGCGGATTGGGGGGCAAGTACCATGGCCAACAAACTCCAGTCTCACGCAAGAGTTCAAAAGATGCTAAGTTGTGTGATAAGTGCAAAGATCATGGTCGTGGTAAACAAAATACCAACACACGTGTTGATGGAGCTCGTAAGTCTCGGCGCTCAAACTCCCAACAACATGGTGAGAGTGCGAAGCCGACAAAACTAGACCAGTCTAGGCAAACGATGTCACATGGTCGAATTGGCAAGACAAAGGTGCCAAAAAACGGGAATGTCCTGTCTAGAGCCAAGAATGCTTATGGTTTTCCATTCCGCGAAGCTAAGATTAGGCCAAATCAGGATCGTGGAGTTTTGAACAAAGATGTTCGAGCTAGACGAACTGGGGATTTGCAAGCCAACATTGATTCCAAAACATCAAAACCAACGCGTGTGAAGCCAGCGGTGATGAATCATGGACTTTACGGATGGCTTGTTTGGTTTGATCTATGGAGTTGGCAGTGGGTGTGGACTTTTGGCATGATGGTTTATGCCAAAGTCTAGTTTGTTTCTTATTTAACTGTTAATAAATAACGTGGCTAAATTAGGCCACCTAATATGTTATAGAGAAATTATTATATAATATAATCAAGCGGCATTGCTAAGAAGAAGCAACAATATCGTTGACAATAGTTCAAAATAACAAGCGGTGTTGTTCTCTTTTCTCAACATCGTTGGAAGATAAGGAAAGATACACAATGCTGTAAAAAAAAATACAGAAAAAAAAAGATCGCCAAAACAATACTGGTGAAGGAAAAAAATCGGTGCAGTTTTGGGAAGAAGTATCCTTGCGGCAACGATCAATATATAATAAAAAAGAAGAAGTCCAGGCCGCATAGGGAACTTGCCGCAGTGTTGCAGGCAATGGCTCGTTGCAGTGTTGCGGAATGAAAAAAACCGGTGTTGGCCCAAACCATTCCAGGCAAAGCTGCTTCATTACCCTTGCAGCTATGATGTTTTATTTTTCTTTCTTCTTGATAGCGTTGTTGGGAGCCACGACGTTCTGGGGTAGGAAAAGAAGTCTTTTGGTGGTTTAGTGGCCAAAATAATCATTATTTTAGATGATTTAAATTTGCCAACAAAACTAATGAAAAGGTAGAATGGTTGTTTTGGTTTGTAACCATGCTACCGGGGTATTGTTAAGTTATTTAATTCCCCCTTTTTCCAGCCATGCAGTGGCCGAATTATATGTAGTGGCCAAACAATATTGGTCGTCAACAGCGTTGCGGAGCCTGGTGCAGTGCTGTAAAGTATTAGTGGATTAATAATAAAACACTGCCGTTTTATTCCTTTGAACAACGTTGCGGAGCTGGCCGCAATATTGTTGGTCAATAATTATATATATATATATATATATATATATATATATATATATATGGTGGCTACTTCGGCGCACTCACTTTTTTGGGTGCACTCAGTGCACCCACTCTAAAAGTGTCCATATTACATCAAATTTTGAACTTTAATTAGTACTCTCAATCTAATATGATGATATGACATAGAATCATAACAAATCAATCTATTACCCTAACCCCTTAACCTTCAATTTTGAATCAAAATCCAAAATCCCAAATTTTAAACCTAATCCCTAACCCTAAATCCCTAAATCCTAAATCCTTCAAATTAAAGTAAATTTTGAATGGATTTTTTTCAAATTCATGTGCTTCTTGTTCATAATATCATAAGCAACAATTGATACCGTTTTGACATGAATCACATGCTCAGAATGACAATTATGAGGCGGGTGCACTGAGTGCACCCAAAAAAGTGGGTGCACTGAATACGCCACCATATATATATATATATATATATGAGAAGAGTTCGGCTGCAACTTGGACAAGTAAGGACTAAGGACGCAACGTTGAGAGGAGTAGAATTTTTTTGTTTGGGGCCAAAGCAGCGTTGCTGTAGAGAAAAACAAAGCTGCAGTAATCAAAGTCAGGCGTTGTTTTCGTGGTTCGCATCACTGCCAAACCAAGCATTGCTAATCAGTGTTGATTTAAATGACATGATTAAAAAAAAAAAATGGCCCGTCAATTTTAGGTGGCAAAAGGACAAACCGGGCAATAAGAAAAAGAGATTTTGATATGATGAATCAACGTTGGTTTGGCCATTTAACGTTGCAAGCAAGGCTAGTTGAACAATACAATATTGTTTGAAGGATTTGGCCAGAATGTTTCAAGAATGATTTTCGGTGGAGTGATTGTGTCAACAACTTAGTTCATAAGAATTGATTCTTATAAACTAAGTTGTGGGGGGCATTGTTTACACCTAAAATATTTTTGGCCTGAATTAAATGCCACATTAATTAGTCTTGACATTTAATTCGATATCGCATGGCCAAAACGATGTCGTTTGGAGTCGAGCAATACCGCGGAGAATTTAAGCGAGACCGCGAAGAGGCTCGGCGGTACCGCGGTACTTGAAACGACATTGGTTGCAGACCATGTGTGAGTCATGCGCAGGACATGTGTTGCTGTTGGACAAGGAATGTTTTTTATTTTATTTTTCCTTGTCGGAGGAGGAGAGTAACAGTACCGTTTGGAGTCAAGCAATACTGCGAAGAGATAAAACGGTGCCGCGAGCCTCACAGCTCAACGGCATCGCGAGACTGGGAAACGGTGTCGTTTGGCTAAAAAACGACACCGCGACAAGCGGCATCGCGAATGAGTTAAAACGGTACCCCAAGGAAGCTCAGCGGTACCGCGGCACTGGAAACGACACCGTTTACTGAAAATAAAAGGGCCGCGCGTTTTAGTGTAGGTGTCGGGGAAGGAGTTTTTTTTGTTTAATAATTAATTATTATATTTATTCCTTGTCGGAAGGGGAGAAGCGGTACCGCATGGAGACAAGCGACATCGCGGAGAATTAAAATGGTACCGCGGATGTGAAAACAATGTCGCGGGAGGCCTTGATAAGCGGTGCCGATTAATTAAAAACGGTACCGCGAGTAAGCCCAACGGTACCGCTGTATTAGCAAACGACAGTGTTTAATATAAAACAATGTCGTGGAGTAAAAAATCAAACGGAGCTGTTTGGGGAAGAAAACGACATCGCGTGAGATTCACACCAACCCGAGCGAGGAGGAGATCAAGACGGTTGAGACACGTGGGAGTTCACAGCGGAGCAGTTGAGGAAGCGGTTCTACCTAGCGTGAAGACTACGAAGCAGTTTTTCGAATAAAAGCAGTGGAGCAAGGAGAGAGAAG
This sequence comes from Linum tenue, assembly GCA_946122785.1. NCBI lineage: Eukaryota > Viridiplantae > Streptophyta > Magnoliopsida > Malpighiales > Linaceae > Linum > Linum tenue. Next base: position 32,955,480 of record CAMGYJ010000005.1, on the reverse strand, counting down.
GGGACAACCAAATCAACACAGAAACAACTCTGTCAAACTTTACCTTTTTCTCTGTAACTCCTTCGCGGAGCTCTCCTTCCAGGAAGGATCTCCATAGTCATAGTCGTAGCGTAGTCGCGGAGCTCTCCACAGGAATCTCCATAGGAGTAGCGGTAGCGTAGATTCCCCAAAACTCAAACACCCTCGTTCGAACGTAGTTTGGAGAGGTGCGAACCGTAGTAACGTTCGCGTTGGTTAGAAGTCAGAGGTGAATCGATTAAATCAACGACGCCGACATTCGGTGGCGGATATTTGACGGTCACGTCGATTTCACCATTCAGAGGTGCATCGATCAAATCAACACCGCCTGGTGGATATTTGACGATCGTCATCGATTTCAGCAATCAGCGGTGCATCCGATCAAACGGCACCGCAAGAGTTTCCATCGCGAAACATCAAATCAACATCGCCGGAAACGAATTCGGCACCGGCGGTGGCATTTGGTTTTCTCGGGGAAACAGCCTCCCAGCATACCGGACACCGGGGCATAACAGCCACCTTCTTCTCACGCAACGCTTCTGTAGTAGGCAGAATTCTATGAAAGATTTGCCAAACAAACACCCTGAGCTTTGGTGGAATATCCGCCTCCCATAATCTGATCCAGCTTTGCTTATCCATCCAACTCGCCAAAGCCCTCCAATGACCCTTCTGCCGATCCAAATTCACCGCGACGTAATACGCGGACTTAACAGAGAAAAGGCCATCCGGAGTCGAATGCCAAATCAATTTATCCTCAATATCCTGCCGCGGCAACGGAATGGCCTTAATGGCTTTACAGTCGCCGGGTCAAACCATTGACTAAGTTTTTGCTCATTCCATCGACCCTCTCCACGCTGGATCACCTCCTCCACCCTCAAACCCTCCCCATCAGGAACCACGCACGGGTTATAGACTGGGATCCGGGGATGTTGCGAAGGTATCCAACTGGATGTAAGCAGAAGAGCCTTTTGACCATTCCCAATTTGCCAACGCAACCCTGACTCCAACAATTGTAAACCATAGAGGATACTTTGCCATCCCCACGAGGGACGAGACCGGGCCTGAGCAGACAGAAACGACCCATTCGGGAAATATTTACCTTTGTACACCTGGGCCAGAAGGGACTGGGGTTCCGTAAGGATACGCCAACCAATTTTAGCAAGCAACGCTTGATTGAAAAGCTCAAATCGGCGAAACCCCATGCCCCCTTCATGCTTACTTTTGCACAAGTTCCTCCAAGAAATCCAACGAATCTTAGATTTCCCCTCTTCCACCCCCACCAAAAATGGGCTATATGCTTATCAAGAAGGCGGCATAGCGCCAGGGGAAGTTTAAAGCATGACATAACATGCAGAGGCAGGGCTAAAGCTACAGATTTAATCAATGTTTCCTTAGCAGCCCATGACAATGTTCGCCGCTTCCACCCCTGCAATCGAGCCAGAAGTTTCTCCTCCAGATAGCGAAAAGTATCCATCTTTGACCAGGCTATCAGAGAAGGAAGGCCCAAATACTTGTCATGGACTCCCACTGCCCCTACTCCCAATATTTCCCCCAAGAATTCCTGGTCCGGCGCCGCAATATTTTTACTAAAGCACACAGCCGATTTGTCAAGATTCACTCTCTGACCACTCAACTCCTCGTACTCATTAAGAACCTCGATCAAATTCTCACATTCTTGGAGGGAGCCTCTAAGAAAAAGATAAGAATCATCGGCAAAGAACAAGTGAGAGATACGAGGCGCACGGGGGGCCACCTTCACCCCTTGTAATTTCCCAACCGAAATGGCTTGACGAAGGAGAGCCGCGAACCCTTCCGTACAAATGACAAACAGAAGGGGAGAAAGCGGATCACCCTGCCTGAGCCCTCTAGTGGAGGAAAAAAAACCCAGCTGGGGTCCCATTCATTAAGACCGAAAATGACGTAGATTGGAGGCATTCCTGAACCCATCCTCTCCAGGTCGAGTTAAATCCCATTTTTTCCAAAACCCCTAAGAGAAAGGGCCATTCGACTCTATCATAGGCCTTCTCCATATCAACCTTCAGAGCCATATATCCCTTCTTCCCTCGGGTTTTGATTTTCAGGTAGTGCATTAACTCATGCCCTAAGAGAATGTTATCCACAATCTGCCTCTCCCGAATAAAAGCATTCTGACCATCAGAAATAATTTGCGGCAATATACCAGCAAGCCTTCCTGCCATGATCTTAGTAATCACCTTATACACAAAATGGCAGAGACTAATCGGACGCAACTGCCGCATAGATTCGACTTGGTCCACCTTCGGAATCAAAGTCAACCAAGTATGATTAAAGCTGCGAAGCATCCTACCGGTTTCAAAAAACGAGCTCACCGCTTGGATCACTGAGTCCCCAACTATATCCCAAAAGGCTTTGAAGAACTTCCCCGCAAACCCATCCGATCCTGGCGCCTGTTTGGATCCCATAGAGAATACAGTTTCCCGTATTTCTGTAGGGAGAACTTCAGCAGTCAGGGCCGCATTCATATCCGGAGTAACACAGGGGTCAATGGGAAGAGCAGCCACTCTCTCACTCATGTTCACCACCACGTTTTCCGAAGTAAATAGAGTCCGGTAAAAATCGGTGGCAAGTTCAGCCTTACCGTGTTCCTCCGTGATCCACTCACCATCCTCATTGTAAAGACCAGCCACAAAATTCCATTTTCGCCGAGCCCTAGTGACCGTATGGAAATAGGCTGAATTTTTATCTCCCTTTTTAAGCCAAGTAACACGGGATTTTTGCTGCCAATAAACTTCCTCAGCCTCCCATTGTCTACTCAGTTCAGTCTCTAACCTGGTCACCTCTTCCCAGTCAATAGGATGGAAGGCTTTTAGCCGATCAATTTCGCCTTGCAAGGTGTGAATATTTCTCAGAGAATTAGTGGTTCCCGCTCTGCTCCAATCATACAGCAAATGACGCAATTTTTTCAGCTTTTCCCATAACTGGAACATTGTGGTACCAGAAATATTTTCTTGCCAAACGTAAGCAACCATAGCCTTGACTTCAGGATTAGTAGCCCACCGCGCATCGAACTGAAAAAGAGGGCGGAAACTTCGCGTATAGGGCTTATCCGAGAGGAGCAGGGCTCTATGATTAGATCCCTGGTCCGTGAAGTGCTTGACAAGAGTTTCTGGATACCGATCTATCCAACTTTGCGAACAGAGGGCTCTGTCAAGTCTTGCACGAATACAGGCCAAACCCATACGTTTATTAGTCCAAGTGTAAGGGTCCCCCTGAAACCCAGGATCATGCAACCCTACCATTTGAATAAGGTTTCGAAGATCCAAGGATTGACTAGCATTCCAAGGATTTCCCCCATCTTTTTCATTTTCGCAAAGGGTAGCGTTAAAGTCTCCTAGAATCACAAAGGGAACAGCAAGGCCCTCACAAATCTCGCGCAACTGGGTCAATTGTATGGTTCGTCTCGCAATATTGCAGCTCAAATACACGCAGACAGCAACATAAGAAAAACCGTTCTCATTAATACGAGTACAAATGCAAAAATTAGAATGAAAAAACACTGAAGCCTCAACTCCAGAGGACCAAGCTACTACTAGACCACCAGAACCCTCAACAGCATCAACAAAGAAACATTGACTGGACTCAAACCCTAACCCCCGCATTCTACGGGGAACGACCCTCCGGCACGATCTTGTTTCCGAAAAGAAAACAAGGTCCGGTTTATTTGACCGAACTAACCCTACTGTAGTTTGGAATGTGAGGGATGGTCCAATTGCTCTCACATTCCATCCCAAAATCTTCATTTATCCTCTTGGGGCCATTTTTGGCTGGCTTCCTCCACCATTTCATTAACCTTTTCTTCCTCCACAAATTGTTTCTTGGGAGTGGGTGACTCCCCTATCTCTCCCTCCAACTCGTCCAGAGCACGTTTACGAGTCCCCTCCACCAAATTGGAACCATACTCATTGAGTTTCATAATCATTTCCCCTTCACCAGATTCAAGGGGCTCCTTTTCCTCATTAATGGCCAAATGAGCTTCAAAAGCGGCTACCACTTGTTTAACCTGGCCAGTGTGATTATGGACCACCTGGTCCTTAAGGGAAGGGCGGCTTTTGAAAACAAAATGCTGACCATCCTCATCGGAGGAGGAGATCACCTCGTCACCATGCTCTCCCTCATCTCCCATCATGGTTTCCTTTCCTTTTGTTTTTTGTTCCACAGGCCGTGGCTCTTCCATGGAACCCATTTTGTTCACATTCATTTTTTTCTTCTCAGCACCACCCTTCTTCTTTGGAGTGGTTTTCTTCCTGGTAGGTGCAGCCGCCATTAGGGTTGTCTCCGCCGCTTTCTTCTTCCTTGCCGAGGTCGTGGTTGACCGAATCTTCGCCGGTTTCACGGCAGCCGAACCACCACCTCCCTTGACCAGTCGGCGACCTTTCTTCTTTCCATCTAGTACCGGGCCAGCAGCCGAGACAGGAACAGAGGGAACGATGATCTCATCATCTGAGTCGTCAAGGAGGAGGCGACGACGACGTGTTTCCATCATCGGGATCGCCAACGGACTCGCCTCAGCACCTTGCCCTTCTCTTCCTGCCATCATCGAGCAATCTTCCTCCCCAATCGCAGTACCCATCATCAGTCCCTGGGGGCTTTCTTGAACTGGCTCCTCGACCCCCCGATGCTCCTCACTGCGCGCAAAGGTCTCGGCCTGGAGGTGGAGATTTCCCAGCGACCTCGGCATTGGAGCAGCAGTTGGGTTTCGGCCAAGTCTCGGCAGTGAGACAGCAGGTGGGCTTCGGCCCAAAGTTACCTTGGGTGATCGGGGTATTTTGAACCCACGCGGGCTAAGTCGACGCAGCCCACCTTTCGTTGACACTGCCCGGCCCGCTGGATGTGAAGGGCGACTTGGGCCTGGGTATGCATCCGGCCTAGTTTCCCCAATGAATTTTGATGGTTTAGCCGCATTCACCCGTCCATAGGTCTGCTCCTGTAAATTTTTATTAACCCACACCGAGTTATTTCCCCTGGGGAAAGATTGTTTCTGGTCTTCAGCATCATAAATACGAGTGCCAAGCTTTCTTGTTGTCATGTGGGGACCAAAGTTCTCCTTCCTGGTCGGTGGTTCAAAGTTGCAGGCCCGAATCGAGTGTCTCACCCTGCCGCACTGGTAACAGAAACTAGGCAAATACTCGTACTTCATATTCACCCAGAAGCATCCTGTATCATCATTGGCTGCCATGATCTGGGACCGGAGCGGCTTGGAGAAGTCGATCAGCGCTTTCACTTTCACAAACCACACGCCTGTTTCTTTGCAAGCAAACACCCCAGCTTCCAGGACCTTACCAATAGTGGTGCTCACCACTTTCCTACCAAATTGCTGCGTACAGCAGTCTTCCTTGACATCCCAAAGCTGGATCCGGAAAGGAACAACAGCCAGATCGTCATAGATTTGCTTAGTGATGACCGGTGTCCAAGGACGGAGGTGGAGGATCTTATCATTGATCACCCATGGGGATCGCTTCAGCACCCAGATCTTAGCCTCTTCACTGGGAAGCATGAACTCGACCAGCCCATTCTTTGCGAGCACCACCCGGAGGCGGCCTTGGATGAGCCAAGGATCAAGAACCGCATCACGTAGTTCAGTGGTCGAGATTCTACTTTCGGTAAACACCCTTCCCAGCAAAGAATGAGCCGCCCGATATTTTGTAGATTGAACTTCTTCCAACAAGAACTGGACCACTTGATCAGAGGAAACATGCGCCATCGTTTGTACCTGCATTAGATGGGTAACAATCGGGCAACCATTAGTTTCCTTTAACTTAGAGCCGAGGCTTTCCTCTTCCCCACCTTCGTAAACTGGAGGACGATCATGGATAGCCCTTGTATGCATGGGATAGGGCCTTACATGGCTTGAACAAGCCAGAGTAATCAGAGAATTACAAACCATAGAAAGGTTTATACCTGCACTAGGGAGGAAACCGAGCTGGATTGCTTTGGGATCTCTCGTAGCCTTTTGCTTTGGACGATTGAGTGGAAACCTCTGAGGGAAGATGGCTTGAGTAAACGAATTAAATAGAAATCCCAATCCAGTAGTCGGTTTATCTCTCTCTAGACGGGTTAGGATTCTCGAACTCCTATCAAGGATAGGAGACTTGGATTTAACAGCTTGAAGCGTGTTAAACAGATTTGGGGTTAAGTTTTTATTCTTTTTTATTTTTTTGATATTATCGGTCTCTCCGAGGATCTCGTCGGAATCTGGGATTCGATCGGAGAGAGAAAAAACCCTACCCGATGCCTGACAGTTCGGACTCTCCAGCCGATCCTGCCTAATTTCCTCCCGGCGATCAAGATTCCGTTGACGGACACCCTGATCGGAGGGTCCAGCCGATGCTTTGAAGGAGACACCGCCCGGCGAGATAGGAAAGGAGGTAGCCCCGATCTCCCTTTCTTTGGGGATCATTCTGGGTGGAGTTGCTACCAGCCCTTCATTGTCAATTTCGTCCATCGAGGGTAAAACAAATCGCCAACCGATTCTACGTTCGACCCTCATACGTTTATGGACCATGAACACTACCGATTGATCATCGGTTTCCACTTGCCCCAGTTTTCTTTTATCTCGGGGTTGATTTTTATCTGATCGAGAAGAATGGTGGAACTGGACTTTTGGAGTTACAGATCTTCGAGTAGCCTCCCCAGCATTTGTCTTCATCTGCTCACGAGCAGAAGATCTCCACCATTTGCCCAATAGATTAACCTTACTATCTTCTTGATTCTTCTCACATTGGAACAGGACAGCTAACACCATTGAGATCAAAAGCCTTCCAATCCAGCGCCCAAGGCGAAGGAGAGAGGGGAGAGCTTCTCCCATCAAGTTTTTTTTTTTTTTTTTATGCCCTATTCCTTAGAAAAAAAAATCAAGTAGTTGAGTGAAGTGGTTAAGACTTGACTGAACTCAAAACTCATTTTTCTCTGTCTGTCCTATGCAAACTATTCTTGATGAAATGCTTAATCAATTCCTTAAAATATGCTCAATTAATTATGATTCGATTAACTAAGAAGTGTAAGACCTAGCTGAATAGAAAAGTCAAAAGGCCGGTTGCAGCTTGAGGGTGGGAAATCCAAACCTGAGCCGAGAGAAGGGGGAAAAAAACTAACCATTCCCCTGGAAACCGAACCAAATCACTAAGGGGCTTAATGATTCAGTTCGATTTGAAGGAACCAAAAATGATTTTGACAGTTTTTTTTATTAATTTAAATTCCGTTGCTCTTGTTCAAATTTTTTCATTTTGTTTCTCTATTTCTCAGTTAAATCGAAATTGATAAATGCAAAAGAATTTAGGATTAATATTTAATACCATAAAAAATCTGATATTGAAAAACCAAAACTGAACGCATGAAATTGGGAATAGAGTGTTGTCAAACCGGTTTATACTTTTGTGCTGGTTTAACAAGTGATATAGTTCAACTAGTAGTACAATCGGTTTGTATTGGTTCATGTCATTTTAATAAAATATAGACATACGAAAAATCATTAACATCAAATAAATTTAAACATATTCGAAGAGCATTTACTTACAACATATATTTAATTATAAATAAAATATATAACATTCCAAACAAAATAACTAATACTCATATTTAAATATAACATTTAACGTAAAAATCCGAACTATTATACTTGAAGCCAACAAATGAATTTAAGCGTATAGAAAACATATTCAAAGACAATTTACTTACAATCTATATTAATTTTTAAATAAAATATAACATTCCAAATAAAATAACAAGTAATCATATTTAAATATAACATTTAATGTCCAACCCCAAATTTTTATACTTGAATCCAACAAATAACAACTACATTTAACTTTTAAATTCATGAAATAAATCAAAAGTTCTACATCATTAATTAAATTAACTAAAACGATATCATTTTGTTTGTAGGCCGAAACTCAATCACATCGATCATATCAATGGTGTTCCGTTGTTTTCATGAACGACATCAGTTGAATTAGGTTTAACCGACCGACATTCCACCGACGTGACAACCATGATTAGATACGTATAGTATCTAAAGACTTTTTTATTGAAAGCTTGACAAATTCAAATTTCTGTTCATCCTACACATTCTCGTCAGCACTTTTCCAACCAATCGGAATTTTTCTTAATACATTTTCCTTTTCATTTTAATTTATTATGTTTGCAGTCATGGATCTAGAGTAACTTTTTTTCAATTTGTTATATCAAATTAAAATATACCACCTAGAACACTCTATCTCTTTTATTTTTTATTCTCCTATTAATCTTAATTTATCCGTATTTATTTATTTTCAACTCCGAATTATATATTTGTGCGAAAATAATTGGATTATGTGAGATCTACATATTGATATCTATTTTAATATATGTCGAAAAATAAGATTCCAAAATATGATCACTATCATATGTTCTCAAGTGAAATCTGTCCAAACATTTACTAAATTATATCAATATCACTTATTTCTATATCACCAATTCACCATACACGAATGGCTCATGTATGATCATAGTTCACGAGACACGTTTCGTTACTAAAATATACCAACATTTAATTTATACATTCATAATACACAACCATTTCACGACTTCTTTTCTTTTCATTTTTTTTTTTTTTTTTTTTGCACAAACTAAATGTTCCCGGACTCAAGCTAGTGCACATAGTAAGGTTTCATTCTTATCATGCGGCCATGCCACCAGTAAAGATAAGAATAAGATGCCCGAAATCCACCCCTTCCGTCTCACAGGCACATTCGGCTTCATCGTTGGGACAGAAAGAACAGAATGGCGCCAAGCAATATATTCGAGACCCCAACCACCACCACACCAACCAATAGAAAGCAAACAACATCACCTTCAACTTCTACCAAGAGCCCTATCATTATACATAACTCTGTTGTTAGCCAACATTAAAAAAAGGCCATGTATTGTGCTTTCATTGTCACTTCCCCTTGCTGGAATCCTCCGGCAGATGAACACCCATGAGTCCCAGCAAATTGGAAGCTGGACCTGGTTGTCCCTGTTGAGACGAAAACGAGTCCAGCAGGTTCTTCACCAGGTTGAAGTCCACATCTACAGGGCTAAAATCTTCTTCCATTTCCTCCGGAACATTCGACGTCCCCTGCTCATATCGAATCAAGTAAATTGTCTGTGTGTTAAAACGCTAAAACTTAAACTTCAAGCAGCGTATAGAAAAAGATCGGCAACTCACCTCATTTGGTTTGGAGGTTTGTCCATCCGCCTGAACAAAGCTTTTGCTAACAGTGCTGTTCTTCAGCTCCTGATTCAGGGCAGCAGAGTAGGACTGCGAGAACCTGTCTTCACCATCCTCATTATCCCCATCAGGTGCCATGATGTCATCTTCGCTATCCAACTCGTCTGCCAACAAGAGGATATGAAATGAGAAAAATAGAAACAGAAACAAACAAACTAGAAACAAAACCAGCTGTTAATTCAGTCAGGAGGCACACAACATGTCTAGAATTAGAGAGTTGAAGCAACTTAATCCTATCCCATTCATTTGTTCCCCAATTGTATGGTACAAAGAGGTGAGCTGAACTAGGAAAGTATCTATCTCAATGTTCAGGATATTCTCTAGTTCAGTATTCTTTCACACGGGAGCAATCTGATAAGGCCCCCAAAAATCTGAGGAACTCAGTTACCGGCTGCAACTATTCCTATGTATAAGAATTAAGAACTGCATTTTCCCCCAAGTTCAAGTAGCCAGAAACTAGAAGTTCAGCCAAAAGAGCAACTTACCAAACTCCATATCAGATGAAGATGCTTCTTCTTCACTTTCATTACCACCATCCTTGGACTCCGGGACATAACGCTTCATTACTGATTCCATGTCTTTTAGAAACCGGTCAACATCGAGATCCACTTCTCCATCTCCCGACTTCCTACACAGCATCAATGACGATAAGTCAGGTATTTGAGACCCACACTAATCCCATGGGCACATACGGGCAATTATGGATCTATAAATGTTCAGAAGCAGTAACCTCACATCGGAAGAAAAAATTCCTGAACCAACACTTGGTTCCCTACATAAAACAAACCTGTTTTCAGGAACTTCAGCTCCCTCAAAACTGGACACCTTCTCTACAAATGCCTGCATGCTTCGAGCCATGTCCTGAAGATTAAAGTCATCAACATTTGTGCTGGACGAAGGACCACTGCCCTCTGGCTCTTTTGACATCTTTCTAAGTTGAGCATTATACTGATCAATCTCCTTTTGCCTCACTTGAAGAGCATCGTTCAGCTCACTTTCACCACCATAGAGCCAGGAATCATCATCTGAAGCGGGAACTTCATGTTGCTTAAAGCTGTCTGCTGAATCAGGCATCGCAAGGATGTCATCAATCCGCCTCACTGGATCACTCATTGTCTCACTACAAAAAAGCACAAAATACCCCCATGAATTATATCACCCACTGCATAACAAAGAGCGAACTTAAAAAACAATCTTCACCCTTAAGAAACTATGTACTTGTACCAACAAGAAAAAAAAAAGAATCACCTAGTTCTCACGGCCGAAGAGCTCTTCCTGTAATACTCCTCTGCAAACTCCCTTAACCGCTTGTACTCCATAGAACCAGGCAACAAACCTTCGAAGTAGCCACTTTTCTCCAAGATATCCTTATACTTCTCAAAATTACTCCCCCTGGCATCCACTCCTTCCTTCCTCCTCAGCTGATATATCATCTCCAACCCACAAGCAATCTTCATCCCCAGCTCTGCCTCCAGATACGCCGTCAAGTCTTCACTTCGATTCGGCATTGGATAGCACTTAGGTGGCTGAAACTTCTGCTGCATCAACTGCGCGTACATGGCTCTAGACATCTTAACCGCCACGCAAACGAGCTCCTCCTGCCTCCCTCTGCTCAAAAACTTCTCCATTTTCGCTGCATACTTCATGGTATCGATATCCCTGTCGTAGAATCCTTCCACCGCCAGAGAAATCAAGCACGGCTCGTGCGTCAGCACCTGCGCCACCGAGACAGGAACCCGAACCCTAACACAGTGCGTGTTTCGCCTTGCTCTCCCCGGATAGTCCGAAATCCGATCCTTCACCGCCTTCTGAATTGGCTCCGCCGCCCGTGAATCGATTTCGAAATTCACGAGGAACTTTAACGATTCAGGTAAGCTAGGGTTGGGGAGGCGCTTCTTGGGGACGATTCGGAGATCGCCGCGGCGGATAAACACGCGATTCTCGCTGTTCTCCGGGTCTATCCAACGAGGGAGGTGGAAAGCGGCCTCGATGAGGAGAAACTCGCCATCGTTGTCCCAAACGCGAATGGAGAGCGAAGGGAAATTGCGAGAAATTTCGAAGAGGAGGAAGACGGTGAACCACTCGTCCTCGATGTTGTCCCCGAACCGGAGCTTTCCATGGAGGTGAGGAACAGAAGACTTACCGGAGCATGGGCAGGACGGCGACGGCGGGGCAGAGATGGTGAGAGAGAGCGGCTCGTGCTGCCAGATGTAGGAAGAAGTATGCGGGGACAGGAACTGGAGGATTTGGAGGTGGAGAGACTGAAGATAGTGGGCTGGAGACGGCGGAGGGGAATCTGAGACGAAGCAGTCGGGGAATATTCCGAAGAAAACGGTGTCGTCGGGAGGGCGAGAGCGGGAGGAGGAGAAGACGGAAGCGGTAGGGACGCTGTCTCTCGGCGGCGGCGTCATGGCGGCCATTCCCGGTGGATTCTAGGTCTCTGATGGGGAAGAAGATACGTCGTTGTTCAGGGCTCGCCTTCTTGCTTCTTAGACCGCCGCGAACGTTCCCGACCAGTGAGCGGCATCTGAAACGGAGTCGTTTATGAAATTCTCCTTAGATACCTGGACCGACGGCGCGCAAAAGCGGCAAAAATGGCTTTTATTTCCACATTCCACTAGGTTTTTTTGGTCTGAGCTAAGGAATTGGGCCGAGCTGAGAATTGGGCCAAGTACCTGAAAAAGGCTTAACGTTGATTTAATGAAAAACGGAATTTATCAAATCCATAATCCATATTGCTTTAGAGAATTTTTTTTTTGCCTTTCTAATAATTTGCTTTGACCATAATTTATAAAACTTAATATTTTTCAGATTGTTTTTTATTAGCCAAACCTATCGAAATATTAAGAATTGAGCTCACTTACTATGCTCTAAAGTACTGATACTTTAGTATGTTTCCTACCGTTGGATCTTATTCTTATATATAAACCATTAGATCAAATTGAATTAATTAATATATTATTTGTTTTGGCTGATGGAAACCGGTTGCACCGGTTGAGGAATTAAATAATTAAAAAAGAACAAATCCACACCTCCTACATTCGTCGCCGTTCAGATGCCAGTTCGGAGAAAGACCGGGAAAACAAGAGCGAGTAGGCCCCTTCACACTTGAGCTCTGAATCCGGGGAGAGGATGATGAGAATCAGGCCGGCGACTACCTGGGTGGATGGCTTGCTGAGGACGGGTTGATGTTGGCCTGGAGGATCTCGTCGGCGGTTACGGTTCACTATGACGACAACCAAGGAAGGTCAAAATAAGGTGTCGGAGGTCTCGGTGCCAGTCATGGCGACGGGGCACGACAGTGCGGTAGTGTCAGCGGGGAAGGGGACATCTGGTATGAGAACAGAGACGCTGACCAAAATTTAGGGATTTTGACTTTCTGATAATCAACGAAAGACGAAAGAAAGACAGCAAAGGGAAAGGAAGGAAAACACGCCTGAGTTTCTCCTTTCCTTTAGAGGCCAGCCGAATGGGCTTTAATGGACTCGGCCCACAATGAATAAAGAAAATAAGGAAGAATACTTCGGTCAATTAGGCCTGTGATTAAGGCCCAATGAACTAGTAATAGTTCTTGACCTTTACTAGTTCTTCTACCCAGAACCAGGAAGCAGAGCAAGGAAAGAACAAGAAACAGAGCAGAAGCAGAGAAGAAGAATTGCAGAAGAAAATAAATGCACACGGGATTTTAACGAGATTCCCCAAACAATGGGTACGTCCTCGTCCCGGAGATGGCACCTGCCACACTCCGAGAGACTCTTCTTTTTATTGATTATATCAGTAAACAACTAAAATGAAAGACACTGTCGAAAATGAAACCCGAATCCAAACCCAGATTCGTAAACAGCCTCCTGCAACGGACTCCTATTCCCCAGTTACAGAACCCCTTAGAATCTCCAATAGTCCTATACCACTATCTTTCTAAGTACCCATCAGAGAGGAAAAAGGCGGTATATAAAGAGACACGAGATAGCCGTTGAAACCAAAACAAGGAAGGTGCTTTTCAAGCTTTCCATCTTTGAACCCTTTGATTCCTCAACGGTCAGCGGCAATCAATCTTCAAGTTCAGCAGTTGCTACTGTCAACATGGTAGTGGGTCATTCGGGCATCAGAAGTCCGACGTGATGGAGGGGACGCTCCGGCTGCTGTGCTTGGTGACATCACTGACGGCCGTAGGATTCATGGTGACGGCTTGGCAGTCAGGTTTCGTCTCCATCTACGGCTTCATGCTCCGGGTCAATTCCAAGTGGTCCTTCTCTCATGCCTTCCAGTAAGTAGTTAGTCTCTGTCTTGTTTTGTTTACTTTGTTTTCCCCTGTTTCTATTTTCATTTCCTCTGTATTTTTATCGGCAACCAAACAAACAAAACCTCCCCTCCTCATTCATTGATGGCTTTATTGTGTTTTGGTGGGCAACTTCTACGGTGTCGTAAATGCAAGGGTGCCGCTATAGATGCAGCCGTCGGATATTCTATGTTAATTCCCAGCCTTAGATTCAAAACCACTACTTAACCAAAACCGGCTGAACCTATTAGCATAGGTTAACTCTTTTCTTCACCGTAATTATTTTTTATTTTTATTACTTTTGTTTTACCGGGAATACCAAAGAAAAATTGAAGATTGATTTCCGAAGGACCATATCTAACAGGAAGAATCCATACAAATTTCAGATTTGATTATTAACTTATTCGAGTTGAAATGATGGTGATCAATCGATCTGGGAGAAGGGGTAGTAACGGGCTAACGGCAATGGCCGGCGATAATGGGGCTGATGGAGGGAGTTGATCCGGATTTTCCCCCGGGTAGCAGCGAGACGATGTTGGTGATGGTAGGCTAGCCGCAATGGCTGTGATGGTGATGGTGATTTGCAGCACTGAAGGAAGGAGTTAGGATTTATGATTTTCAGAGAGTGGAGGAAAACAATGACGAGGATGAGAGCACTGACGAGGAAGAGAGGCAATGAAGATGAGCCAATCAATGTCCTTAGTACTTAGCTATGTGTATTTGCGTTTGTGCTTGTATGTTTTCCAATTAGAATATGATGATGCACCGGTGTGAGCTACATGCAGCTAAACTTAAGCATTAATTACACAGATTTAATCGTGTTATGGATGCTTGTTTTATTAGACAAATGTAATGCTTTGACTGCTTTTTACTTTTTGTTAACAGGGTAATCCATTTGATATGATGTACTGTTACTAGATCTGTTCCTACTTGACATTCCTCAGGCAAATCTCACGGTCGTGAAATGTTCCGTGAGATGCAAAGAGCAGTTCTCACTATCCCAGGAAATTTCACGGCTTCTACTTGACATTCTCACGCTCGTCAAAATCTCACGTGAAATTGAAACACACAGCTTCCATTCAAACGTTCTCACAGATCATTCTGACAAAATAACGGTTGTGGAATTAAGATGTACCTACACTTTCTAGAGTTGTACCTTTACACTATGGTACAACTTAAAGTTATAGTATAACTTAAAGTTGTACCTACACTTTCCAAAAATCCCACTATGGTACAATTTTAAAAATTGTACCTATACACTATGGTACAACTTAAAGTTATAGTATAACTTAAAGTTGTACCTACACTTTCCAAAAATCCCACTATGGTACAATTTTAAAAATTGTACCTATACACTATGGTACAACTTAAAGTTGTACCTACACTTTCTAACAAATCCATCTATGGTACAACTCAGAATTGTACCTATACTTATGGTACAACCTTAAGTTGTACCTACACTTTCTAAAAATCCTTCTATGGTTCAACCCAAACTTGTACCTATACTAGTGGGTTGAGTTGTACCTACACTTTCTAACAAATCCCTCTATGGTACAACTGAAAATTGTACCTATACTTATGGTACAACCTTAAGTTGTACCTACACTTTCCAAAAATCCTTCTATGGTACAACCCAAACTTGTACGTATACTAGTGGTACAACTTTAAGTTGTACCTACGCTTTCTAACAAATCCATCTATGGTACAACCTAAAATTGTACCTATACTAGTGGTACAACTTTAAGTTGTACCTACACTTTCTAAAAATCCTTCTATGGTACAACCCAAACTTGTACCTATACCATGGTACAACTTTAAGTTGTACCTACACTTTCTAACAAATCCCTTATGGTACAACTAAAAATTGTACCTATACTAATGGTACAACCTTAAGTTGTACCTACACTTTCTCAAAATTCTTTAATGGTACAACCCAAACTTGTACCTATAACATGATACAATTTTAAGTTGTACCTACACTTTCTAATAAATCCCTTCATGGTACAACTCAAAATTGTACCTATACTAATGGTACAACTTTAAGTTGTATCTACACTTTGTGAAACAAATTCTTCAATGGTACAGCTGAAACTTGTACCTATACTAATGGTACAATTTTAAGTTGTACCTACACTTGTATACATTGATTCATTATTTACAAGATTGCCATTAATGATGTGGGACCAGTCATTTAGTGGGTTTACCTCCTCAACAGGTCACCTTTTTTTTTTTTTATAGCATGGGTGCTATAGAGCACACTAGAAGGGCTCATTAAGAATTACCCAAATGTTAACGTCTCGTTAACAATTTTGTTAGCAATATTGACTTGACAATATTGACTTGACAATATGATACTAACTTCAAAGAGACACATTTTTTTTTATAATGAACTTGAAAGAGACACATGAAAGTCAACATTTCAAAATTTTAGTATTTTAACTAAGAAAAGAGATACAAAGTTACTAACGATAATGTAAAAATTGCTAATATTTTGATGCATTACGAAAGATTTAACTAATTAATAGCATTTTAATAGGTTTGAATAATATAAAAAAATAAAATATATTTGAATAAAAAATAAATATTACCCTAATATTTTTCTAAATAAGTTGCATTGATCATCACTTATCAAATGACATCCATTTGTTATATTCCAAAATTTCAAAACTAATTCTTTAAAAAAAATAGACTTAGTAAATACTAACATGCGTACATAAACACAATCATTGTTGGATAACCATTACCATTTGCATTAGGGATGACAACAAAACCCGAACCCACGGGTACACACCCGACCCAACCCACGGATATATTATTTAATATTCTAAATAATATATCTTCCCTAAACAACTAATATTATTTATGTTTGTGGAGACATGTATAATTTGTTCTTTCTAATTGTTTAGAATGAAGTTGATATTATGAAGTGAAGAGTGAAGAAACTTAGTTGACGAGAAAGAAGCTTTCAATTAATCTTATTGTTTATAGATGTTTATCTTTAATTTTGAACAATTTGCATTGATCATTTGCAGTTTGCTTGTATGCTCTAGATTGGTGTTTTTTGCATGATTAATTTGTATGAGAAAATTGATGTTAAACTTTTATTTTGAAAGAAACTTGTTATTGTAAATATTTTACCACAAAAACCCACGGGTACCCATGAACCCGCGGATACCCAGCGGGTTGGGTTGGGTTTGAGTTTTTCAAAACACAACGGGTTTTACCCCGGATTTTTTTGGAGGATAAACCCATGGGTTTAGGTTTGGGTTTGACAAAACCCGCCCTAACCCGACCCATTGCCATCCCTAATTTGCATGAATAATCTTCAGTTTTGCATAAAGATATAGAGATGGAAACCATTCATGGATTAAATCCATGGGTGGATTCTTGGAGTGTATCAAATTGATTGTTTGATTGAGTTGATATAGATCAAGTAGCATCCAAACAATGGACCAACATATAAATTTCAAAAAGGTTAGGTTCTAAAATGTCATTTTAAAGACATTTAGTTACCCAAACATATCCAATAATATTTTCATTAAAAAATAAATTTGGGTAACAAATGGAAACTATAAAAAATAGAGACTTATTTCAATAAACAAAAGTACAGTTACGATCTAAGTGAATTTGATTAGTTTGATATTTAAGTGGATGGATTGATTAGATTGAATTGAATTAGATTGTATTGTATTGGATTGAATTGTATGTATTGGATACAAAATTTTCATCTTTACTCTTAGCAACAAATTACGTTAATAAATAAAAAGATGCTTGAATTAGATTATGGTTACACCTCCTGAGGCAACAATCTTTTCTCCAACTTTAAAATGGTATTATCGTACACACACATCACATTAAATTAGATTAATAGAGTATAACATTTGTACATAGAGCTACCTAGCTACTAGGCTGATTTCTATATGAGAACTCACTAGTTATTCCAAGGGTTAATACCTTGTTATGGCCAAAACTATGACCAAGTAATCAACTTTGGCCAGTGGTTTGAGAAATTAACATCCTGGCCCGATCTATGCAGCATATTGACAAAATTGGCCTGGAGCGTGGTTTGACCGTTTGTTTGGATGGTCAACACCGTTGACTGTTAGTCAACTGTCCAGGTCATTGCCATGTCAACATAAAAAAATTACAATTTCATTTTTCTTTTTATTTCATTTACAAAAATTGAATAATTAAAAAAAAAACAAAATCCAAAAATTTTGGCCCACCCATCCCCACCTTATCCCCTCACCTTCTTTCCTTTTCGATCAAACCCAACCCTATTCCATCTTCTTCCTCCTTCTTCCCCGACGAGACGCCGCCTCCATTCCCTCCGACGAAAACAAATCCCTTCTTCCCCGACGACCCGCCGCCTCCATATCCGAAACATCTCCCTTCTTCCCCGACGACCCACCGCCTCCACATCCCAAACGAAATCGAGCTCCCTTCTTTCTTCCTTTCTATCCAAAAACGGCTCGAGACCCCTTTCGCGATCTCTTCTTCCTTTCTACCAGACCCATCTCGAGCTCTCTTCAGACCCCTCTGTGCAATAATGTCCAGGCGAGTTGGGAAAATTGCCACCAAAGCTTCATCCTCTTCTGGTTCGTCAAGCACGAAGCCCATAAGATGCAACTTCCACCGAGCCCCCTGCGTTGTCAACACTTCTCGAACAGACGACAATCCAGGGAGATTGTTTTATTCTTGCCCGTATTGGAAGGATGAAGAGAAGAACTGCCGGTTTTTTCGCTAGGTTGATGCAGTCACAGAGAGTGACTTTATGCTTGGTGGACTTATGGAAGAGAATGAGCAGCTAAAGTCGACTTTGGAGGCATTTGAAGGACAACTTCGTAGGGCAAAAGAGAAGGCGAAGAAGAGGAAACAGGAGAAGTTGGCACTGCTTGAAGACTTGACGAAGGTGACCGAGATCAATTCAGCTTGTTTCGGTGAATTGCAAAGTATGCGAAATGCGATTTGTGCGCTACAAAATCGGCTAACCGCCTGTGTAATCGTTGTAGTTATCTTTCTTTTTGTTTTGGTGATTGTCCAATCGTAAGCTTGTTGTCTAATTTGTGTAATTTCCTATGAAATCAATGAACTGATCCATTATGTTACCTTATTGTACTTCTAGCCTAGCTCGGTAGCAGGTTTGGTTTGACACAACCAAATTGTACTTCCGCTTAATTTCAGCAGCTATTAGGCCTACATCCCAACCCTGATTTGCCCTAAATGTCTCGATAAATTCTTCTGCTATCCACCTCTGACCTGCTGCCCGAATGTGAAGTGAACGAGGGCAACTGTGAGCTGTTCCAACTCCTTTAACCATAAATGCTTCGTGCTTACGAAACCAACTTGCATATACCCTCCACCCACAACGGAATTCTTTCCTTTGCGCACACACAGCCTCCTTCCTAAAGTCACTGCTCCTTACCCATCTGATATCAGCACCAATCACAATGTATTGCCTCATTACAGCGGCCTTAAACTGCTCAGGGTATTTAAAGCGCATACAAGGAACAAACTTCAATGCTTTATGATCGCACTTAGAATCATAAAGCAAGGATTTGTCGAACTTGGCGACATTATCTTGTTCACCAATGTTGCCTCTAACGTGAGCAAAGTCCTCTGATCCCCTATACTCAGGGGTCGTTTGCTTGTTGGATTTGAAAAATGAGGGTTTTGGCCAACAAAAACCTTGGGATTTATGTTGGATTTATTGGATTATGGATTTGAAGAGTCTAATGTTTGCATGATAGATTTGATGATGGATTTGTGATGGATTTGTTAAATAAATAACTAAACATCAAGGATTTGCAAATCCCAAATCAATATGTGGGATTTACAAGTCCGTGGGGTCCACGGATTTGATTCCAAAATAAAGACCAAATCCGTGGACCCCACGGATTTGGCACTCTTCAACAAACAATGGACTTATGTTAAATCCATCAAGCTTGGGATTTTGGTACCAAATCCATGACCCAAATCCAACAAGCAAACGACCCCTCAGTTTTCATTGATCCCCCACTATTTGCATCATCTTCACCAGCTTGAGATGGTTGATTGCCTCCATTCCCACTGTCCACATTCTGCTCCTCACTTCCACTCACATTCTGCCCTCCATTCCCACTGCCCACATTCTGCTCTTCACTTCCACTCACATTCTGCCCTCCATTCTCACTGCCCTCATCCTCCTCCAATACCACTTGATCAACCTCCTTACCCGAATCCTGAATCTGAGCTCTATAATTCTGTCTCCTGTTTTGAACCTTCTGCCTGATTTCATGGTACTCTTCATCAGATGTTTGGGCATCATCTTCTTCCCCTACTCGAACAAACTCAGGTACAGCCGAGTTTTCACCATCCTCATCAGAACCATCATGCTCATGGCCGTAGTTGTCACCCATAAATCCATCATCAACCAAGTCTTTTGTTGCTTCAAAGTAGACCCTCACCTGTCCTTTAGCTACACATGGGAGTAATCCATTCATAACCTCCGCGTCTGAATGAATTTCGTGCAATCCAGTGGCCATACTTTTACCCGGAGTCAAGTACCAAAGCCTTTCCACGGAGACATACTCTAAATCTTCAATTAGAGTCTTTGTTAGCTCGAAATAGGACAATACATCGACAACCATGTTCACCACAGCTTCATCACCTCCAACGTACTTTGGAACAGCCCCTGTCATATCCATATATCCTCCATGACATAAAATGAGCTCAATCGGGTCTTCCATTCTGCACATAAACAAATCGAAAACACACTTTTCTAAGCAAACTTCACTAAGCCGACAAAGACAAATCGCTAAATTCACTAAGCCGACAAAGACAAATCAACTATTGTTGTTTAATGTCCACTATGCATCAATCCACATATGACCAAAACTGATTTCTTGGAAGTATTTAGAATATTATTATGTGGGATAGTGATTGCTTACCTTAGCTGAATAACAACCAAGATTTTGTCGAAGTGGTCCCTTGCTACAGGTGTCCCTGGAACCTCACTTTCTTCGCCTTTTTACAGAAAATATCGATGGGTGGGGAATGGTTGGCCTACAAAGAAGTGGACAGAGCGAAATGGGTGGGGAAGGCAGGGGAAGGCTTGGTCTTGGGTGGGGAAGGCTTGGACAGAGCGTGCGAGGAACGGGTGAGGGTTTTCGGGGAAGAAGGAGGAAGAAGAAGGGACGTTAGGGTTTTTTTTGGGGAGCAGATCGATAACGAAAGAAGGCGAGGGGGATGGGTGCGATGAAAGAGTGCGACGGCGGCAGCGTCTTTAAACGACCGGCCGCCGCTGCATTTGAAACGGAGAGAATGGAGGCGGCGGGTTGTCGGGGAAGGAGGAGGAAGAAGAAGGGTCGTTAGGGTTTTTTTGGGGAGCAGATCAGTAACGAAAGAAGGCGAGGGGGATGGGTGCTCGTGTTTGGGTTTTATTGAAAGCGGGCGACGGCGGCGACGGCGTCTTTAAACGACCGGCCGCCGCTGCATTTGAAGTCGGAGGGAATGGAGGCGGCGTCTCGTCGGGGAAGAAGGAGGAAGAAGATGGAATAGGGATTGATCGAAAAGGAAAGAAGGTGAGGGGATAAGGTGGGGATGGGTGGGCCAAAATTTTTGGATTTTGTTTTTTTTTTAATTATTCAATTTTTGTAAATGAAATAAAAAGAAAAATGAAATTGTAATTTTTTTATGTTGACATGGCAGTGACCTGGACAGTTGACTAATGGTCAACGGTGTTGACCATCCAAACAAACGGTCAAACCACGCTCCATGCCAATTTTGTCAATATGCTGCATAGATCGGGCCAGGATGTTAATTTCTCAAACCACTGGCCAAAGTTGATTACTTGGTCATAGTTCAGGCCATAACAAGGTATTAACCCTTATTCCAAACATAAACTGGATACAATAGCTGCATCGATTGAAATACTGTTTCCCATTTTGTTCCTTGGAGCTGCCATCATCCAGGTACTGTTGGTAAAGATAAGAAAGCAGGCCCCAAACAGCCACCACCATAGATACGACCTTCACCCCATTCATCCTATCATGCAAAAATACAACAGCCAGAACCGAAGGAAAAGGCTAAGCAACAACACTGACGGCGTTGGAGAAGACGAAGGACACATCGAAAACCAAACCCATCATCCCAATCGACAGCCCCTGAGCCGCTCCGGCAGCCCAGACTACCGTCATCACATACGCCGCCTTCTCCGATTCAAACTCCTCCATCTCTCTGGTCAGCCGCTTCCACTCCCCACTCGCAAACAACCCCACCAACCCCATCGCCGTCGACACCGCGCCCGCGAGGACCACCAAGTTGATCACTATCCCGATCGTCTGCATGTTTAGGACTCTCTTGAACGTATACTCCGAGAGCGACATCAGCAGGCCGTACCCTGCTGTTGACGCCCCCGTGCAGACGAACCCCACCACGTACTTACGGCCGGGATGTCCCGGCCTCCCGGGCGACAAGGACGAGGTGGGGCCGGTGTCGGAGAAGGCGAGGAGGATGGAGGTGTCGTAACCGGGGAGCCCAATTAGTATAATATTATCTGCTTTGGTCCAAGCCCGCACAGATTTATTTTTGGGTCCTCCCCAAAAGGTCTCGTACTAATTGGGCTAGGTGGACACCAATATACAAGAGTTCCTTCCCTTGTATTTTCGATTTGGTACTTGGATTGTCCCATAACAATCCTCCCCTCAAGCCTTGTATCGATTGGCTTCTTGGTACAAGGACTTTACCAGACGCAGAACTCTCTTTGATATGCTTCCCAAACTGACGTCCACCGCCTCGGATCCGCCAAACTTGGCTCTGATACCACTTGTCATGACAGGGCTGCTCATTAGTACGATATTGTCCGCTTTGGGCCAAGCCCGCACGGTTTTACTCTTTGGGTGTCCTCCCCAAAAGGCCTCGTACTAATGAGCTTGGTGGACACTAATATACAAGGGTTCCTTTCCTTGTATTACTGATGTGGTACTTGGATTGTCCCATAACAATCCCGGATCTGCCGAACCAAGCTCTTATACCACTTGTCGAA
Source organism: Linum tenue (assembly GCA_946122785.1). NCBI lineage: Eukaryota > Viridiplantae > Streptophyta > Magnoliopsida > Malpighiales > Linaceae > Linum > Linum tenue. Next base: position 32,932,872 of record CAMGYJ010000005.1, on the reverse strand, counting down.
ATTGGGCCGCTCATTAGTACGATATTGTCCGCTTTGGGCCAAGCCCGCACGGATTTACTTTTGGGTATCCTCCCCAAAAGGCCTCGTACTAATGAGCTTGGTGGACACTTATATACAAGGGTTCCTTCCCTTGTATTTCCGATGTGGTACTTGGATTATCCCATAACAAGAGGGGTGAGCTTGTGGGAGTTGATGAGGTAGGAGAAGAAGGCGACGAATCCCAGCTGGGAAGTGGCAATGAGGGAGGAAGTGAAGACTGGGAGGATCTGGGTGCCGATGGAGTAGTGGAATGCACTTCATGCGCTGAGGATCCCTATCACTACGCCGACCAGTGCGAAGACCGGGTAGGAAGGTGGTCGACGATGAGGGACGACCACCGCGGCGTCGTCATTTCGGTGGCGGAGGAGGAGAAGCTTGGTGATGAGGTAGTAAAGGAGGAGGAGTGGGAAGCCGCAGAACTGGAGGAGGGCGCCCATCCATTTGCTGCTTCCGCCTTTGATAAAGTAGGGGCGCAGCAAAAGGACTAACACAGACTGGATTACCAAGACCATCGAGGTGTAGAACAACACTAGTAGCCATCCCTTCAGAGTCCTGCTCATGTGAGGTTGCGATGATGTGGTCATGTGGAAGATGAAGAGGATGAGTGCTCTCCAACTTCCTGCACCTGTTTAGCTTCATCGTTTTTTAGCTTCCTCGTTTTTTATTGATAGATCCACATCAACCCACGACCAGTAATTAATTAAATTCCCAGTTACGGTAAAGAAATTATGTATGTTTATAGCTAGCTAGTTACTTACCAAGAACATCTACTAATTGCACTTCTGAAGATTGTGCCATCAAGAGAGCTCGCACCAGTTAATTGCAGTTATAGATAGAGAGAGAGAGAGAGAGAGAGAGATAGGTGTCAATTTAACAAACGAATAGCAAGAATGAAGAGCACGAACACACAAGGTTTTTTAACGTGGTATCGTCAGGATCACACTAGTACACGGAGAGGATCTCCCTCTCAGGTTTTTAGTATTATCATGGCGTAAAGCCAATAGGTCTACACGGTACAATATTTATAGGTTTCTATAGACAAAACCTAATTACAATCCTAAGTCGACATGGATACATAATTAAGAACCTCTCTCAAATTGATGTTGGGCGTGTAACATCAATTTGGAAGAATGATACCAATGTCTACTCGAGCTCAAGGCCTTGGACAACACGTCTGTAGTCTGATCTTCTGTCGTCAAATAAGATAGTTTCACAACACCTTCTGCCACAAGTTGCCGTATATAATGAAAATGAATTTCAATGTGCTTCGTTCTTTCATGCCGAACTGGATTGATTGCAATCTGAATAGCACTAGTGTTATCTCCATAAATCTGCATGGTCATGCGGCTATTAACACCTAATTCTCGAACAATCCGCTGCAGCCCAACCAGTTCTGACCCAACTTCTGACATTGACCTATACTCAGCTTCAGTTGACGACTTTGGCACCTTATCCTGTTTCCTGCATCTACATGAAACAAATGATTGAACAAACCATATACACCTGCTCGAGGTAGATCGCCTAGTATCCAGACACCCTGTATACTTGAGATATCGAAGAAGACGATGAACTGCATCCCAGTGAGGCAAACGTGCAACTCCCATAAACTGGCTAAGAATCTGAACAGTACAAGATATCAGGACGAGTATGAGTCAGGTAAATTAAACTGCCCACTATACTTCGATACAAGATCTTCGAGTAACTCTCCACAATCTCTCCTGACCTTCAGATTTTGCTCCATCGGCGTTGCACATGACTTACTCACATTATACTGCGAGGTAGCCAAGAGATCAGCTATATATATTTTTTGGCACATGAACAGTCCAGAGGAAGAACGCTGAACCTCTCGGCCCAAGAAGTAAGATACATCACCCAAATCTGTAAGCTTAAACGCCTGATGTAGTGTAGTCTTTAGCTCATTTATGCCCGCACTATCACTCCCACTAATCACCATATCATCAACATATAAAAGAAGTATGATAACACCACTTATAGTATGCCGAACAAAGAGTGAAGGATCATTGTCACTCTGTAAGAACCCAGCCTGAATAAGAGTGCCATGAAATTTCTTAAACCAAGCACGATGTGCTTGTTTAAGTCCATATAATGAGCGACGAAGTCGACAAACCACGTTTGGCCCTCCCTTCGAGTATCCCGGTGGACACTCCATATAAATTACCTCTTTCAGATCACCATGCAAAAATGCATTTTTAACATCTAACTGGAACAACGACCAATTCTGCATGGCGGCAATGGCAAACACGAGACGAATCGTTTGCATTTTTACCACAGGAGCAAAGGTCTCGTCTTAATCAATGTCGTATTCTTGACGAAAGCCCTGTGCTACGACTCTTGCCTTGAACCGCTCCATTGTACCATCGGGATGCATCTTAATTGTATAAACCAAACGACTTCCGATAACAGACATCTCAGGCTATCTTGGAACAATATCCCAAGTGTTATTTGCTTCAAGTGCATATGTTTCTTTTACGATGGCCTTGTTCCAGTTGTTATTACCCTTAGCCTCTCAATAGATGAGGGCACATCAATAGGCTCTAAGGAGAAGCCCACGTAGTCATGTAACCGAAGAGGTGCTTGACCTATGGTAGAACGAAGGGATCTTCGAAGAGTAGGAGCAGGTGTGGGACAGGGAGTCTGATCAGACCCCGCGGAACTAGTTGCTGCCGAGGAAGAAGAAGGTCCAGGTGAAGATGAACTTCCGGCTGACGAGGAAGAAGGTCCTCCAGATGATGCGCTGGTATGATTTGAGGATGAAGAAGATAGATGATTGGATGGAGTGCCAGGTGGGGAATAATGAAGTGAGTTAACCGAGGGATCATCTCCATTGTTAGCCGCCAACGAACAGGTGGAACCAATTCAAAATGAGGTAGTGGAGCCAAAAACTCAAGGGCGGCAAAATCTTCTTCCTTGCTGGAGGAATAATAGAACATAAGTTGTTCGAGGAACACCACGTGACAAGAGATACGAACCCGGCGAGCAGATGGATCATAGCACAAATAGCCTTTGTGTCAGTCACTATGCCCAATAAAGACACACCGCGCGGTCTTGGGTTGTAGTTTATTACGTTCTTTCTTTGGCAGTAGAACATAAGAAACACACCCAATAACACGCAAGAAATTATAGTTGGGAAGTTTTCCGAACAAGGCTTGATAGGGTGATCGATCAACCAGAACAGAAGTGATCTGACGATTAATCAAATAAATAACCGTGGGAATTTCCTTTTCCCAGAATCGACTCGGCATAGATGAATGGAACAAAATGACACGAGTTAACTCCAGGACGTGACGATTCTTTCTCTCCACCACACCATTTTGTTGAGAAACTCCCGAGCAGGATTGTTGAGAAATGATGTCGTGGGTTTTATAAAAAGATAGCAAAGGAATTGAGCTAAATTCACCTCCAGGATCAGACTGCATTATCTTGACTGTCTTCTGAAATTGTGTCTTAGTCATTTGTATAAACTCGGTAGCACACGTAATCAACTCAGATTTATTTTGCAGAAAATAAACCCAAGTAAACCTAGTAGCATGATCGATGAAGAGCGCAAAATAACGACAACCCAAACTGGAGGTAGTCGGTGAAGGGTCTCGAAGATCTGTTTGTATCAACTCAAATGGATCTTCATAAACTGTCGTACTAGCCGAGAAAGAAGATTGCGTAGTTTTGGCCTCGATACAACTGACACAAGGTACGGAAGAAGGAGAAAATGCATTCAACTTACCCGGCAAAGAATTCTTCTGAATTATAGTCAATAAGCGAGCATGATGGGGATGCCCAAGTCTACAATGCCACAAGTCCCAAATAGTAGACTTAGTAGAAAAATCCAACGGCCGAACCGAAAAACCAATAGAATCAACAAAAAATTCTGACGCAGCGAATCCCGAAGCTGTATCACAACCGCCACTAACATGACTATCCAAAACTGCCGAACTCCAAAAATCATCCACCACCGATTCGTCCTGCCGATTCGTCTTGCTTATGCCCTCTACCGATCACCTTCCCGGTTTTTGCCTCCTGCGCCACACAACCTGCTGTATTAAACACAACGGCACAACCTTCCTTGGTCAACTGCCCCACGGAAACAAGATTAGGAACTAATTGAGGTACGTAATAAGTGTTCGGTAACTTAATCGAACCAGTATGAGAAGTACCCAAACCTTGGGCAGGAACACGAGCCTCGTTGGCTACTTGTAAATGCATATCACATATCGGTTTCAGAGAGGTAAAATTAAGCCAATAACGGGTCATATGATTAAAAGCGGCGGAATCTAATAACCATTGAGGAGAATTACCTGGAGTAGCACCATTAGAGAAGGCCGAGTTAAGAGCAACAGAGAGGGCTTCCTGTAGGGCCTCCTGAATTAGGGGACGAATAGTATCGTGAGAGATCGAACCAGCGGCAGGTGAGTCACCTTTAGCGTGGGAAGAAGAAGTACCAGCCGTAGAAACTCCAGAAGCAGCTCACCTTTGTGAGAGGAAGGTGGAGGGGAAGGACCGCCAACCGCATAGCTCGACCTGAAAGAGCCACTAGGAGGACGACGACCCTGCTGCCCACGACGGGCAAGAGTAGGGCAATCGAAAATAACGTTGCCTTGCACCTTGCAGTAAGAACAAATATTGCGCTTCTTGTAGTGCGGTTGAATGTGTCCAAGTTCATGACAAAAGTGACAAGTCACATTACTGTATTCCCCATGCTGAAACTGCGGACGACTAGAACCCCCAAAAGAACCAGAACGACCAACAGCAAAGACAAAAGAATCAGAGGTGGTGGCACGACTGTCAATGGCAGCCTGACACTTCAGACGGGTCTCCTCACGAACCAGTTCATCTACTGCATCAATGGAAGTCTCATTGCAATGAATTAAGGAGGCGCGGACAGATTCAAACTCCGGCCGCAAGCGCATCAAAAACTGCATAAGATGAGACCAAGCCCTCTCTTGCAGAACTTCAGTGGACGCGCCATTGGAGAGAAGCTTGGCGGTAAGAAGATCAGATTCTGTCTAAAGATGTACACAAGACTGATAGTAAGTACGAATATCCGATCGCCCTGAGATAGCTGACCGAGAAACGTCTCGAGCTCGTACTTTCGGGAGGCATCAACCTAAGCATGAGAGGCACAAATATGCGCCCACATCTCCGCCGCGGTAGAAAACCGACGAAGAGTGAGAGCAGTGAGAGGGTCTACAAAAGTAGTGAGAGCTGTAATAATCTGCGCATTCCCAACCGCCCAATCAGCGATTTCTTGCGCAGGAGCAGTAGCAGCCGGCTTAGGTAGGGTTCCAGTCAAGATGGGCAACAACCGCTTACCCTCAATAAAGTTTTGGAACTAAAATTCCCACAACAGAAAATTCTTCCCATCAAACTTTGCAAAGGAGACGTCGAGCTTGGCTGATTCCATGATGAAAACGAACCAACAGATGCCAACAGAGACAACAGCAAGAAGCACAAACAAAACCAGCAGCCTGAAGGGAAAAAAACGGCAAGCAGGGGCGGAGCTACGTAGGGACTCGGGCCCCCCCCCCCCCCCCCCCCCCCGAGAATTTTGAAGATCGTATTAATATACAACGAGAATTTGAAGTTACGTATTAATTCAGATACATGTATATATAATTGTATTGTGCAGTTTGATTGTTAAACTGGTTACTTTAGTCCAGTGGTTTAGTGGTCTTCTGTTATATAGGAGGTTGTTGGTTCAATACCCTGGTTCAATACCCATCAACAACTACTTTTTTACTACTATTTGTCTTTTAAGTTGAAATACGTAATTTAACTTCAAACTATGTAAATTTAATTGAACTTAGACATTTATATCTTCAAAGATAATTTTAAATATAAAGCAAATAATTCAATTATTTTTCCATTTTTTATAGACATTCATTTGTTACTTATCATAAATTGAAGAAGATGGTGCATTATTTTTTTTGTTGAAATTTACTTAATAATTTTGAACATGTCGTTGATACATTTTTTAATTTAAATCATACTTTTAGTGCTTATAATTATCTTAAATAACATTTTGTTGGGTGACATCTATATATTTTTTTTACGATAATAAAATTTTCGGCCCCCCGAACTTAAAATCCTGGCTCCGCCCCTGACGGCAAGGATAAACAAACCATCAAGAAGGAAAACAAGAACGCTGGACCAAAGAACCAGAGCCAGAGACGAGATGAAACACCGAAAGAAGAAAGCAGACCCGTCAGCAAACAAGAAGGAGCACCGGAAAGAAGCAAATGATCGAGCACCACGAACAAAGGCAACGAAGCGAAGAATCAGAGGTTGAGAGGCTCTGATACCATGTCAATTTAACAAACGAATAGCAACAATGAAGAGCACGAACACACAAGGTTTTTTAATGTGGTATCGTCAGGATGACACTAGTCCACGGAGTTGATTCGTCCATTAAATCTCAAACCACTTGTCGAACTGAATTGATGGCTTAATCCGGTTTCACAACCTTGAGAAGACTATAATGGGGTTACCTCATCCGACGATCCAGATTGGTCCGCCACCTAAACTACCAGACTACCACGGTACCACCACACCCACCTCCCCAAACAAAACCAGAACTAGGAAAAGACCAAAACCAATTTTTTTCTTATCGGCGGCCGTTCATCGATTCACTATTAACATCGTCTTCTTCACGAATAGCTGTGCTGTCCTCTTGCTCCCAAATTCCCTTCCGATCTTCCAAAGAAGCGGAATCTCACTCGAAGATGTGCTGTGGACGTCAAGGCGGCTCCTTATCGCCGCGAGATCTAACCCACCGCTCCCGCAACCGCCGGTCGCCGGGCGACGACACCGAAGACGAAGACGACAGCGAATCGGTGATCGAAGATCTACGCGGGAGACTCGCCGAGACGGAGGCAAGGCTCGAGCGTGCTAGGGCTCGGGAAGCTGAGCTCAGCCGGCGGCTGGAGGAAATGAGGCGGTTTGTCTCGGTAATGGAGATTCTCGAGTCGTATCTCAAGCGACGGTTCCACGAGCAACAAGAACGAGTTGCCTGTCTATTCTCCTCTCTCGCTGCTAGAATGAAGGGTCTCAAGCGGTGATTTCTCTCCACGCATCCCCTTCCTCTGTATCATTTCGCCTTCCTGCTGTTTGGATTGAATCGTCCAGGGCATATAATCTTCTGTAATTTGATCAGCTGTAGTTAATTTCCGGCTGTGTTTGTCAAATGTTTGGTAAAGGTAATACACAGCAGATATTCCAAAGAATGTTGACTCTTCTCCATAGCTTGATTTGCCTGAGTTTCGATCATGGATCCATTTCCTGCTTCCCAGAGATTCTCGCCCAATTTACCAACAAATTCTATGATGAAATTGGTATTTCGTCTTGGGAAGAACACCGAATACCTGCAAATTCAGTGGTTTTGGTTGCATCAGTTGACGGGTTTGGGTTGGACTTGATCATTTCGTCCAGAATCGGTAAAACTATCATCTACCCCGTGCAGAGTGTTGACCTAAGAAACTGCTTTAATTTGCTTCTTTGATTAATGGCAGATAGACTCCATTTGAGTTGTTGGTTCTTTGTGGTAGAGCGCTGTGGAAGTTGAAGTTCTCTCAACTTCTCATGCCTATGTTGTGTTGATATTGGGGACATTGTATCTGGTTTTGCTTTGGCTATTGGTTCTTAAGAGCTTTGAAGTTAGAAGTTCTCTCCAGGGCAAGCAGGGTTTCGCAGAACCATGAAACTTTGAAAGCTACAAGATGTGTGTTAAGAGGTTAGTGAGGATTGGTGATGATGCTTTTAAGGGATTAGCCATCTTTGCCAGTAGATGAATTGGATCATAAGCCTTCAAGGTTTGCATAGCTTATCTTGTTAGTGAAGTTCTCTATAGATGATGGGTATGGTGATGTAGAATCTGGAACCTAAGATGAAACCCTAATTCCATCCCCCAAAGTTCCATCGTGTGTGTGTCTGTGTTTGGGCTAGGAAGATGCAATTGATTTTTGAGTAAGTAGCTATAAGTGGTAGATGTGTCTGAAACATTGTGATGTTGCTTTCTATACAGATGGCTACGAGACATCCGGACCAACATCGATTTGGGAAATCCGGTGTGTTAGGGCAGGGCGGCCAGATTGCTACGCATTGTTCTGTATATCATGGTTCTTGAGGCATCTGGCAAAGAAGTGGACTGAACAGCCAAAGATGGAATCATCCTGATTCCTGAACTCATCTTTGGGAGTAGGGCACGGAAGCGGGAGTTGCATTGGTCATAAGATAAGGTGAGCTCCACGACTATTACATATCTAACAGGAGCAATCCAGCCACATGATGATGATGATAATTGACGAAGAAGGCATTATTTGCGATCATGAGAAAATTGGGAATAGAATACTCATCACTGTCAATTCATTTGTAATGGAAGGCGGCCAAAGATAATTACTGCTCATAACTTCAACTAACTGATGAACCGACGCTCTCGATTCAGGAGGAGAGAACGACGTTGGTGTCGATAACGATAAACCTTTAGTTTTATTATTCGATACGAAACTAATGCCGAACTTACATATTTATAGGCGATTAAACCTATTATATAAACCTAACTAATCTCTAACCCTACTAACATAGCCGACTTGGCCACACAAGAAGTCTCCTAACCAGTCTCTAATTATTCCAATGGCCACTAACCAAATACAACTATTTGGCCAATGCAACTACATATTAGCTACGTAAACCTACTAGCTTAAACAACGAGATTTTTCCATAATAGCACCTTAAAAAAAAATTACAAAAATAGCACCCATTATGTAGAAATTACAAAAATAACACCATTTTTTAAAAACCGCACCCCTAGTGCGTTTTGCATGTAAACCGCACCCCCTGGTGTGTTTTGTCATTAAACCGCACCTTGGGGGTGCGTTTCAGTTTTGTGGGCAAAAATCGCATCTTGGCCATGCGGTTTGCGGTCTGACCTAACCAAACCGCATGGCCCAGATGCGGTCTAGGCCTGACCTAGCAAAACCGCATTTTGGGGGTGCGGTTTTGCTTCTCCAAAGCAAATCGCACCCTCAAGGTGCGGTTTTGGTAACACAAACTGCCCCCCCCCCCAAATGCGGTTTGTGTGTAAATTATTTTTCCGACACAGAACAAGCAACCATGCAGATTCACAGATGTGGGGCTGCATGTAGGGCTGCAAATGAGTCGAGCTGAGCCGAGTTTTACCCCAGCTTGAGCTTGACTCATTAACAAATGAGCTGAGCTCGAGCTCGAGCCATTTATTAACGAGCCGAGTCGAGTCGAGTTCGAGTTAGGCTTGTTTACTTAATTCTCAGTTCGTATTTGATACATTCATTTTGTAAGTCGTGTACTGTATGGTACATGTGATTGATATAATGATAAAAATAATAATAATCAAATGTTCAACATTAATTAATCTTATATAATAATTTGAAGGTGTTATATTGTTTAGTTAATAAATTTTAACTAGTCCAAATCATGTTATTTCATAGTATCGAAACAATTTTGTACATATTTCATTATAGAATTAAAAATAAGACATATTTTCTTTCATGTTAAACTTCACATGAGGTGAGATGTATAATTTAACAATCTTATGAATTATGAAAGTCCAAATTAGATCGATTCGTCCATAAGTCAGTGATCAAGTTGACCCTCAAACCACAATGTTGAGACATCTCATGAGCTCTAAATGAGCCAACTCACGAGTTGAGCTCAACAAGCCACCGAGTCGAGCTAGCTCGCGAGCTTCACGAGCTGAACAAAGCTAAGCTCAAGCTTGGCTCGTTAGTAAACGAGTCGAGTTTCGAACGAGTTTTTCCCGATCCGAGCCTCGAGTTGCTCGCGAGTAGCTTGGCTCATTTGCAGCCCTAGCTGCATGGCAGATGAAAACCGCACCTCTAAGGTTGGTACTTGTTATGTATGTTTTCAATTCTTGTCAGAGTTAGAGCTATGATGCTTGCAACTTTCATGTTTTCAAATAACCCTTAATTAACACTCAAGCCTTAAGTTAACACTATCAAAATAGAGAAAGCCAAGAACTTAGAACTAAAATAAAAACTAAAACAACACTCAATTAAAGAAACTAAAATAGAAGGGTTTCAAGTACATATAATTAAAACATAACTAAAAACAACACTTAAAATGATAAAACTAAAAATCAATCCATCTCAAGGAAGTCCCTGGGACTCATGGGGCTGCAAAGTTTTCTGGCTCCTTGTAGGACGGCCGACGGGAGTGACCATCGGTGGTTGCGGTGGCATGTTTCGCTGGGTCGTGCTAGGCGCTCGTCGGTGCTGTGTCGGCGTCGATCCATGGTATGCGGCGCTTCCGGGGCCGAGCGAGGGACATCGACGCTCATACAGTGAGGGGTAGGAGGCCAGTGCTGATGTGGGCGATGAATGGGATTGAAGTCGTGATGCGCAGTCGTGGAGGAACCATCATGCCAAGTTCACGAGGATGTGGGGGGTTCGTTGAAGAAGTTTGGGCGGGGATCATAGTATGTAGGGCGAGGATCATAGTGTGATGGGCGGGGATCGTTGTATGAGATCGGGTGGGGATCATATGGAGATTGATGTTAGCTCGGAGGGGATCTCGGGAATTGCTCATGATGGTAGGTCGGGCGGGGATCTTGGGAGTGGCTCGGACGAGGATCTTGATGTGAGCTCGGACCGCCACCGTGTGCCACAACCAAGGGGGTCGGCACTCTCCACGCCTCCAACGGCTTTATCTTGGGCTCATGAGGTCTTTCTCGAACCTTCTTGCTTTTCTTTCTCTCGTATGGTGGTGGGGGATGGGGGACATCAACTTGTACCGGAGGTGGGGCCGGTGCGGGCATGGGTGGGTATCTACGATGATCACGACCCTGTGCTCTTATACAGCCAAGCATATTGTTTGTCATCCTCCGAATGAAGCTCACATCTTCATGTCCCATTTCATGTTTCCCATGGGTCAACGTTTTGATCCGCTCGATCCCATCAGCCTAAATCACAAAAAAAGGTTAGCAAGATAAGACTAATGATGTGACAGAATGAAATAAGCAATAAATTTAATCTTATTAGACGAAATATACTTACCAATGCACCATCGACCGCATCCTCCGGAGTCATGTACCGAACCGATGTTTGCCGATATCTATCCATGTATGGGTCATGATACCCCATTCGACCCACACTTGTTGGAGTGACAATATCCTGAAGTTGTCGGTTCTCCCATACCGCGATCAATTCCGCCAACTTCGTGGGCCAATTGTGAGTACCTTGCCGACCATCTCGGTGGTGAAACGCCCTTTGACTCTCGGGGAC